>JASDQU010100442.1:1153322-1214432 GCA_032191745.1 Picea mariana | reverse complement strand
GGCGTACGGCGGATGACGTGGCTCGAGTGATGTGGCAGATGACTGTGCGTACGGTGGTTGATGTGGCGGCACACGTGGGCCAATCACAGGCCGACACGTGGCACGTTTTGGTTGGTTTTTAAGGGTGCCACGTGGCCCACTCACGGGATGCCACGTGGCACCCCATCATTGGCTGTTGATTTTGGTTTACAAAATTTTGGTTTGGCGTTCACCGAGGTCGAACCCGCGACCTCCCAGGAGCTACGGCTTAACACAATCGGGCTAACCAGCATGGCAAACGGTGTTTCTTGTTAAAGTAATCGGGCGAATTGTAATTGAATTGGTTCGTTGGTTCGTTGGGAGACAACGAGGGCCGGGGCTTCGCCCCAGCCCTCAGCGCATAGCTATAAAACCATATCATATGACCGGGCATTGATTCCAAACAGACCGGGGTTACAACGGTTAGCACTAGCCCTTGGGTTCCGGTCGAGCTCCATATGACCCGGAAACTAACCACAAAAGGCGCGGGAGCTATTGGAACTTAAGCCCCGTGGACACATAGCGTGCCACGAAAACCATGAGCCAGTGATATGGGGGGCTAGCGCGTAGCCCATGGGCTCGCGCTAGGCCCAAAATAGCCCATACGACCATAAACAGGGGGGGTTGCACCCGAGATTTGGGGGCTACGGCCCAAAATACATTGCCAAGTGGGTTTTTCATAAAGATTTTGGTTTTTTGTTTATAATAATGCCTATTTTTAGCAGATTTACTCCATTTTTGGGGGATATTGGGCATTTTTGGAGGCCAGATTCTTGGAGGAAGTTGGGGATGTGAAACCAACTCCTTTGCTATATAAACCAGGCCTGATTGAGGCCAAGGGGACAGTCATTTTTGCAGAGTTATGCTGTTGGAAAGCCAAGCCAAAGTCAGTTTGTTGCAGGGAAGCCTTTGAGGTGGAAACACTGTTGGATCGTTTCTGGGAGCTTGGAGCATCAGTTTTGCATGCCGTTTCTTTCATTGGGTTCTTGAGATCTGTGACTAGAAGACCAGATCAGTCTTGTATCCTTTGGGCATTGCTGAGATGTAATTTTGAGCACTTGAGCAGAAATAAAGAAGCCTCCCCCATAGGAAAAAGGCCTGGAGACGTAGGCAAACATTGTGCCGAACTCCGTTATCAACCTGCGTTCTTATGGTTTGCTGTTCATTATTGTTTTCAGATCTGCATATGTGTATTTGACTGATATAATCCTCTTCTTTTCCTCATTCTTTCATTAAAATTTCTCAAATGGTTAAATTATTCATGCAAGTTTAAAACTCAACCATAATCATAAAAGATCCTGTCGGATCAAAGAATATAACAAAGAAAAGAAGAAAGAAGAGGTTTCTCAAGAGTTTGAGTAGCAGCTCCAACTTATGCAGGAAAAATTCCAAAGTATGACTATGCAAAAAGTAGAATACATCTAGAAGTTGAGAGTGCAAAACTAGAAGTTGCATCAGCAATTGAACTATTGGATTTGGAGCCCGGTTATCTTCTTAATTCGTATGCAGGTCAAAGAGACTGTAGGATACACAATTCTTGGCCCCCCCTGGGCCTTGAGGGGGGGGGGGGGGTGGAATTTTTATCATTCATTATAAGGTTACACATATGACTCTAGAAGTTATGTTGTGGTTTTTTTCCCTAGAAGGAAACTCTCTTTTATGAGGAATTGTATTATGGTTGTGTGGGTAGTAGAGTGAATATTGTATTTTGAGAGAGGATGCAGTGATAGAAAGAACAGGAAGTTGCAATGAATGTGTTGTAGGTTGTATCCCTTCATTCGATGGATAATAATAAAGGAAGGACTGTAAAATTTCTCTGGTAGACATAGCCCACACTGGGTGAACCACATATATGTGTCTCTATTGTATTGCATATATTATATGTTTTATTTCCACATTTGTTTTACTTTATTGCTTCTCGATCGTTTTTTCTAACAACGGGTATCAGAGCCAAAGGTAACTTGTAAGAAAAGAGGGATCCTAGTTCGAGTGGGAGCAATGGCGAAAGATGGAAAGTTTAAGGTCAAGAAATTTAACAGACAAAAATACCATCTATGGAATATGCAAATGAAAGATTATTTATATTAGAATGATCTATTCCTACCATTGGACAGAGTATAAAAGAATTCGATGAGTATGGCAGATGAAGAATGGAAGGTTCTTGGCAGAAAGGAATTGGGAACAATACGGTTGTGCCTGGCAGCGTCGGTGGCTTTCAATATTTCAAAAGAAAATAAAACGAAGGATCTGATGGAGGAATTGGCTAAACTATATGAAAAAACCTTAGCCTCAAATAAGGTATTTCTAATGAAGTGATTATTTAATATGAATATGTCAGAAGGTGGGTTTGTTTCCGATCATTTAAATGAATTTATTACGGTTACTAATCAGCTAAGTTCTGTAAAAGTGGACTTTGATGATGAGGTTAGGGATCTTCTAATATTGTTCTCATTTCCAAAAAGATGGAATGTCTTGGTCATGGATGTAAGTAACTTTGTATCTGGTTCAAACACTCTAAAATTTGATGATGTTGTTGGTGTTATCCTTAGCAAGGAAATGCAATGGAAAAGCATAGGTGAGACATAAGGTAATGCATTGACCATGGAGAACAAGGGAAGACAAAAGGATAGAGGAAAGGGCTCATGGAAACACGAGAATTCTGGAAAGGGAATATCCAAATCCATACTAGGAAAGATAGAGTGTTGGAACTGTGGGAAGAAAGGACATCTGAAGAAAGACTACAGAGCTCCAAAGAAACAAAGAGATGGACAACATGAGAAAAATCGGGAAGCAAATGTAACATGTGGTGTTTTACAAAATTATTTGATTCTTTATTTAGATGATATTACTGAATCTTTGGTAGTAGATTCAGGGGATTCATTTCATGCCACACCCCATAGGAAATATTTCCAAGATTATGTTCAAGGTGATTTTGGACATGTTTATTTGGGTGATGATGAACCATGTCAAATTGTTGGAATGGGTAAGGTAAAAATAAATCAAAATAATTGAAACCAATGGTTACTGAAAGAGGTGAGACATATACCATATCTGAGAAGAAATCTGATTTCAACAGGGCAATTAGAAAGTGAAGGTTGTATATCTATATTTACAGATAAGGCATGGAAGGTCACTAAAGGATCATTGATAATGGAAAAAGGGGAGAAGGTAGGTACATTGTATTTATGTATTGTTAATATTTACTCTTATATCTCTTTAGTTTCTACAAGAGTGGATACACCACTATGGAATCATAGGCTTGGACACATGAGTGAGAAGGGGATGTAGATACTTCACAAAATGAATTTGTTTTGAGAATTAAACAAGTTTATTTGGATTTATGTGAGCATTGTGTTTATGGAAAACAGAAGAGAGTCATATTTCTCAGAGTCAGAAAAGAAAAGAAGTGTGAAAAGTTGGAGCTTTTGCATACAAATGTATGGGGACCAGCTCAGGTATCATCTCTTGGTGGATCTCATTATTATGTTACTTTTATTGGTGATGCAACTAGAAAAACTTTGGTTTATTGCATTGGACAAAAATCTGATGTTTTTTATACTTTTAGGAAATGGAAATCTTTGGTTGAGAATGTGACAGGAAAGAGGTTAAAGTGTCTCATATCAAACAATGGAGGTGAATATCGCAGAAAGGAGTTTGATAATTATTTTCCATACCATGGGATTCATAGAGAAAAAATAGTTCCAAGAACAACACAAGAAAATGTTGTGTCAGAAAGGATGAACAGGACAATCATGGAATGTGCAAGGAGTATGAGATTGCATGTTGGGTTTCCCTTACAGTTCTGGGAAATTGTTGTAGATATTGTTGTTTACTTAATAAACATAGGACCTTCAAGTTATTTGGATGGTGTCATTCCAGAGGAGGCATGGACAGGTAAAAGGTAAACTATTCATTTATGAAGACTTTCGGTTCTGAAACATTTTTCCATATTGATAAAGAAAATAGAACAAAGCTTGAAGAAAAATCCAGGAAGTGTACCTTTATTGGATATGGTGTTAATGATTTTGGTTATCTCTTATGGGATTATGAAAATCACAAAATAATTAGGAGTATAGATGTCATATTCAATGAGAAGTTCATGTACAAAGATCAGTTGCGAGGAAGGAAATAGGAAGAAGAAAAACCAGAATACACAGTGCTTGATAAGATCACTGAAAAAGAAATTCCAAAGGTACCAGAAAATCAAAATGTACAACAACAAGAGCAACA
Source organism: Picea mariana (assembly GCA_032191745.1). Classification (NCBI taxonomy): domain Eukaryota; kingdom Viridiplantae; phylum Streptophyta; class Pinopsida; order Pinales; family Pinaceae; genus Picea; species Picea mariana. Next base: position 1,210,184 of record JASDQU010100442.1, on the reverse strand, counting down.
GGTACCTCAAACTCCTACAAGTGTTGTTAGAAGATCTATCGAGTTAAGTAGACCCACTGAATGATACTCTCCTTCATTGTATTATTTATTGTTGATTGATTTTGGTGAACCAAAAAGTTATGAAGAGGCAATGCAAGTAGACACTAAAAAGAAGTGGGAGAAATACATGAAAGAGGAAATGGATTACCTGGTAAATAACCAGACTTGGGACTTGTTTTAGTTTCCTACAAGAAAAAGAGCATTGTAGAAAAGAAGATGGAGGTAGAAAGCGATACAAGGATATACGTGTTGTAAAGGGTTTTGCACAAAAGAAAGGTATAGATTTTGGTGAAAGATTTTCTCATATTGTTAAAATGACTTCTATTAAGACTATTTTAAGTCTTGTGGCGGTAGAATATTTGCATCTTGAATAGTTATATGTAAAACAACTTTTATCCATCGGGATTTGGAGGAAGATATTTATATGAAGCAGCCACATGGGTGTGAGGTAAAAGGAAAGGAGAATTTGATATGCAGGTTGAAGAAGAACTTGTATGGCCTATAGAAAGCTCCAAGGAATTGGTATTTGAAGTTTGACAAGTTTATGACAGAACAAGGTTATAGTAGATGTCATTCTGATCATTGTGTTTATTTGAAGAGGATAGAATATGGAAGCTATATTATCTTGCTATTGTATGTAGATGACATGTTTGTTGCATGGTCTAATATGCATGATATAAATGTGATCAAGAAGAAATTAGCTAATTAATTTATGATGAAGGATTTGGGTGCTGCAAAGAAAATCCTTGGTATGACAATAACAAGAAATAAGAAAAATCACAAATTGGCACCGTCGCAGGGTGAGTACATAGAGAAGGTGTTGGAGAGGTTTAGAATGAAGAATGCAAAACTAGTTAGTACACCTTTAGCCAACCATTTCAAATTAACTAAGGAAATGTGTCCAAAGACACAAGAGCAGATTGAATACATGTCCAATGTCCCTTATTCATCAGGAGTTAGCAGCTTGATGTTTGTGATGGTGTGCAAAGGACTAGATACTGCACAAGCAGTGGGAGTTGTGTGAAGGTATATGAACAATCTAGGTAAAGAATATTGGGAGGCAGTAAAGTGGATCCTCATGTATTTGAGAGGTACCAGTACTCATGAATTATGTTTTGGAGGTTCAGACATTGTTCTACATGGATATGTTGATTCAGATATGGCAGGTGATAAGGATAGTAGGAGGAGCACCACAGGGTATGTTTTTACTGTAGGTGGAAAAACAATAAGTTGGATTTTGAAACTGCAAAAGGTTGTTGCACTTTCAACAATAGAAGCAGAGTATGTTGTTGATATAGAGGCTAGTAAAGAAATTATTTGATTACAGAGGTTTATCAAGGAATTGGGAAATAAGCAGGAGAATAGCAGGTTGTACTGTGAAAGTGAGAGTACCATTCATCTTGCAAAGAACTCGGCTTTCCATTCTAATACTAAGCATATACTGCTTAGGTACCATTTCATATGATCCATCTTGAAATATGGAAAATTGAAGTTGGAAAAGACACATACTAGACAGAATCATGCAGACATGTTAACAAAGGTAGTAACCAGGGAGAAATTGAGTTCCTGCTCAGTTTGAGTTGGCCTTCAAGCATGAAGGTGAAAATGAGAAATTTTCCAGGTCCAAGGTGGATCATACTCCAGTAGATACAAAAGAAGCGGAGTAGTTGTGATCAGTATCCAAGTGGGAGATTGTTGGTTGTGGAGCCTGATTATCTTCTTAATTCATATGCAGGTCAAAGAGACTGTAGGATACAAAATTCTTTCCCTCCCCCTGTGGCCTTGAGGGGGCTGAAATTTATGTTTTTATGCAATTAAAATATTGTAATTTCGAAGTCAATCTGGACCATTCGTTATAAGGTCGCATATCTGATGGTAGAAGTTATGTTAGGGTTTTTTTCCATAGAAGGAAACCCTCTTTTATGAGGAATTGTATTGTGGTTGTGTGGGTATTAGAGTGAATATTGTATTTTGAGAGAGGAGACTGTGAGAGAAAGAATAGGAAGTTATGGTGGATGTGTTGTAGGTTCTATCCCTTCATTTGTTGGATAATAATAAAGGAAGGACTTGGAAATTTCTCTAGTGGACATAGCCCACAACGGGTGAACCACGTATATCTGTGTCTCTATTGTATTGTGTATCTTCTATGTTTTATTTCTGCATTTGTTTTATTTTATTCCTTCGCAATCTTGTTTTTCTAACATGAACAAAGAAATAAGAGATCCGCATGAGAAGAATGTACAAGTAGAAATCATGGAGGCTACAGTCAACAATAGCTCAAGTGTCTATAGATATGTTTGAATGTAGACCATCAGCTAGGATATACACATTGTTCCTAAAATAAAAGTGTCATAAGAATCAAATTGCACCCTTGGATAAATTGGTGAAATTCAACCTTGATACCCCCAAGGACTTCGTAGATGCATATCAGAGCTGTAAAATGGAGGAAAAATCTAGACTATGTGAATTCTACCTACATAGCATCATCTTGACAGACCCCTACAATTTGAATCCCAATCCATGATCCAGGTGGATATCGGTGGCCACCCACCTTTTCCAATTGGCTCAAAACAGTTTTCTGGCAATTTTGGTAATTTACTATTTTTAGCAGTTTTTAACTTCCGGGGCCATTTTGAGGTCCTAAATGAAGGTTTTTTATGGATCGATCTTCTCAATGATAGCTGAAGGCATGATTGAGCCCCCTAAATTAATCTCCTCAATGATACCTTTCCAACGATCTATCATGCGCCAAAAACGAAGATCGTATGCCAAAGTTACGCCCCCAGGAAGTTAATACACCAAACTACCCAAAATGAGGTCCACAAAACTATTGGTATTTCATATCCTGGGGTTAGGATTTTGGATTTTCTTTATGATAAAAATTTCTTTGGAGCCTCATTGTAAAAGGATATTCTTGTGAATGCGAGTATCGGACACATCTCTTCTCAGAGATAAGCTGTCACCATTCTAACGAGTCTTTCACTCTGTGTTTTTACAGTCTTTGTACATTTTCGCTCAATAATAGAAAATTGTGTATTATTGTATCTATGTGTTTATGGTTTCATCTTTGATACATTTTTGTTATATTATTGGATGTCTGAGATATCTCTGTACATTTCATTATTATATCTCCGCTCTCATTTCGTGCCGAAAATAATCCAGATCAATCCACATGTGTGGGGTGTCCAATTAATGGCATTTGCATCATGGATAAGGCATGAGGAAATGAGGGTAGAGGAATTCAAGAAGTATAAGGAAGAAGAAATCCAAACACCTTTTTGGATCATAGCTAAGGATACCATACCTAGGGATGTCCTAAACAACCATCACATCCTCTCTTTGGATAAGGATGTAGCCTCGGGATGGATAGCCAAGAAAAGGGAAGAAACAACCCATCTATATGACTCACTCAAATTATTGGGAGAAGATTTCCACAGGAGATGGCACTACTTGCCTCATGATTTAAAAATTAGAGAACCTCACTCCCCCAATACTTTTCAACTTTCCCTCCTAAGGAAACCTTGGTACAAAGAGGCTTTAAGGAAAATGAAGACTAGTTGGATTGGGTTGAGTATGAACCCTCCACTTCTTCTCCTTGTAGCACCTATGGATGATCTCAACCTAGGAAGGGAAGAAGAAGAGTGGGCCAGAATTGTGAAGGATAAAGGATACCATGAGCAGCAAGCTATCACCGGGTATATGGCTTGGGATATGAGGAAAGAGTTCAATGATTAGCAACATGTTAATGAACAGTAGCAGAGTGTTGAAAAACAACAAAGTTTTGAACAACAACATCTTAGTGAATAGCAGCAGGGTACAGGGCAGCAGTAGTAGCAGTAGTAAGAACATATGAACAAAATTTTGTTGCACAAAGGGTGTGCAAAGTTTCATTTGTGGGGTTATGATGAGCCCAATTATTAAGTATTTCAAAGGCTCATCTTTAGCACATTTTTCCACCATAATATGACTTCATATTTTTTTTTACCATATTTAATAGTAATTCATGGATATTTTTCATATTGCTTAGTGAATGTGTGTTGAGGTGATTTTTTGTGTATAATGTGTCTTTTTGCTCTAATCTTTTTTCCAAAGATGCGTGTTCCACCAAGCAGGTCAAACTTTAGGAGTCAGGGGTGCCAACACCCTAGAAAGAAGGGATTTTTTCTCCCTCAAAGCATTGTCAGCCAAGGATCAAGGGACATTGTCCCCACCTACCTCCAAGAGCGCTCCTTGTGCATTAATTACCACTCTTCGTCAGCAACATTTAGAGATACGGATGTAATGAGCTCAGATCCATCATTTACTCACTTATCTCCTTGATTTAGGAAGGGAGGTTGAACTCTCAAGCTATATATAGACCTCTAGTCCAAGAGAGCAGGAGACGGATAATTTTGGAGAAGTATTGTATTGAGACTTGTTGTGATAAACACTTTTTTTAAATGATTAAGAGCCTTGTTGTTCATGATGTATTACTGATATTCATGAAATAAATATTGTCTTTCCTTTGGTTCATTAAAGTTTCTTTTACGGTCCTTGTGCTTCTTGGGTAGGGTCCACTCAATAAGGCTCAAAGACATTGTTGCAATTCATGTAGTTTTCATGCATGTTAATTAGTGATTAGATAGTATTTTATTCTCTTTTGAAGTTTAATATAGCTTTGCATGATCAATCCCAACTTTTGTTAAGATTGTCACTAACTAGCTAGTTACAGCAGAAATCTTTTAGAAATGTTCAATATCCTTTTGGAGCACTCTTAAGTGCCCCCCAAGGCCAAGAACCTCAAATACATTTGATTTTATTATATTATAGCTTTGTTCATGATTTTAAATACTTACACTACCTTTCTAGGCCTCATTAATGCTTCCTATAGAAGTTTCTTGTAGAAATTGTACAGTTCTTGTAGAAATCTCTTGTAGGGAAGTTTTAGTTTTATATTTGATTTTATCTTCATCTTCATTTCATGAAAACATCAATAAACAATAAAAAGACATATGGATTTGTATTAATCAAAGGGTTAGACAATTAGCTTGGTTTAGTCATGCATTAGTATAGTTTTACTTCAATTACAACTTTTTTTCATAACTTAGATTGAATTCATCTTATGTTCTCAGTTTAATCTTCAAGATTCAATATCCTTTACTTCCATTAGAATAAGTTATTTTCATTGAATCTAGATTATTTGTACTTTCAGATTAGTTTGTTTTCCTTTAAGCAATAGTTTAGAGTTGATTTCTGCCATTTTTATTTTTCTTCATCATTCCACACATTTTTAACCTTTAATCAGTCTCAGACCTTTGCTATCGACAAATGCATATTGTAGACACAGTGCATAACACCTCTCAAGTTTGTACAAACCTCGGGTTGAAAAATTAAAGTCAGGAGTCAAGGGTATAATAGATTATTGTTGTTATTCCTAGGGCCATCACTTGGGTGCCCCGTATATGGCACATTGTGCATTTCCCTCGGCACTATATTTTTCATCTCATTGGAATTTGGCACATATATTTTTCCTCTATATATGATAAGTCCATCTTCTTTTAGCTAAAAGCCTTTAAATTTCTATTGTAAATTCCCTTGTTATAATGTTTCGTTTATTTCCAAATAGGGTTGATATGAATTTGCTGCTACAATAATTTTATCCTTCATATCAATTCTATACATGTTGATGGATTCAATATGCATTTTATGAGCTCTCTTGTTGAGTGCATCAACCACTTGATTCTCTTTGACTTGGATGTGCTTAATCTCAAAGTCATATTCTCTCAAAAATTTGAGCCATCTAGTTTTTCTGGAATTTATTGTGGGCTATCAAAACAAATGTTTCAGAACATAGTGGTTTGTCCTTAGCTCAAATTTCCTCCCCATGAGGTAATGTCTCCACATTTTTAATGCATGTACAATTGTTGATAACTCTAGATCGTGGGTAGCATAATTCCTCTCATGCTCTTTTAATTTTCTAGGCACATAGCATACCACATGATCTCTTTGTGTGAGGACTCCATCGAGCCCTTCTTTGCATGCATCAATGCCCACAAAAAATGTTCATTCGGATATGCAATATTCAATATTCATGCACTTGTCAAGATGTCTTTCAACTGTTGAAAGCTCTCTTCACACTTGGGATTCCATTCAAATTCCACTCCCTTTGCAAAGAAGTGATTGGGCTTGCAATCTTTGAGAATCCCTTTATGAATCTTCGGTAATAACCAGCAAGACCCATGAACGATCTGACCTTTGTGATATTTCTTGGTATTGTCCATCGTCTAATGGAATTCATCTTCTCATTATCCATCATTATCCCTTATGTTGAAATTATATGCTCCAAGTAGTGAATCTTCTTTTGATAAAAGATGCACTTACTTAGCTTGGCATACAATTTGTGCTCTCTTAAAAAAATTTGCACCATTCCTAAATTTTTCTCATGTTCCTCCTCTAACTTATAGTATATGAGTATATCATCCAAGAACACAATTATGAACTTATCCAGGTACTCCCTGAACACTCCATTCATCAAGCACATGAAAATTTTTGTGGAATTTGATATTCCAAATGGCACTATCATGGATTCATAATGCTTGTATCTTGTCCTGAATGTTGTCTTGTTGATATCTTCTTCCTTTATCCTTACTTTATGATAACCTGATCTCAATTCAAACTTGGAAAATATTATTTCACCTTTCAACTGATCAAATAAGTCATCAATCCTTGGAAAAAGATATTTGTTCTTGATGGCGACCTTATTTAGTTGTCTAAAATCAATACACATCCTTAAGGTTACATCTTTCTTCTTCACAAAAATAATTGGGGCTCCCCAAGGTGAAATACTTGGGCGTATATACCCCTTCTTTAAAATTTCTTCAAGTTGCATCTACAACTCTTTCAACTATAGTGTTCCCATTTTGTATGGTGTCTTGGACATTGGGGCAGATCCTGGCATCAAATCAATTGAGAAATCAATGTCTCTCCTTGGTGGAAATCATAGTATTTCCCCAAAAAGATATTCAAAATCCCTCAAGACTGGATGGTCCTTAATGCTTTCCAGTTTATCTTTGGCTTCCTCTTCCATATCGGCTGCAAAAATATGACATCCCTTCCTAAAACTCTTTTTCAACTGCATAACTGAAATCGCTCTAACAACTACATCTCTTGGAATTCCTTGAAACTTTCCTTGCTTCCCTTCTTCATCAAGACATGTTATTGTTTTATTTTAACATTCTAGGACAACATGGTGTTTTTCCAACTAATCCATGCATATTAGAAAATCATATGAACCCAATGGTATGATGGTCACATCTACCTTTGTGTTGAGTCCATTCATGGCTATTGGACAATATTTAACCAGTTCATTGATTTTCCTCTTAGCCCCTGTGGCTAACTGAACTAACCAAGATTTCTTATGCTTACTCCTTTGCAAGTGAAATCATTCAACAATGTTAGAGTTTATGTAACTATGGCTAGCTCCAGAATCAATTAAAATTGCTATGGGTTGGTTATCAATCTTACCTTCCACTTCAATCATGGGGGATTGATATTTTGCTTGCTTGTTTTCAAGGCTACATAAATCCTTGGCATGCTTCCTCCCATGTCTTCAATTGTTTCAGCCTCCTAAATGTTGTGGAAATTCCTCATACTTTCTCCTTTCTGAGGGAAGTCCCTATATAAGTGATTTCCCTCACACCATCAACATTGTACAGGCTATTGTTGGGTTGTTATATTCTTTGCAATGAAATTCTAGTAAAGGTGAATCGAATGACAGTCGAAGGTCGAGGTGGATCGATAGCAATCAAGGTCGAGGTGGATTGACAGCAAGTCAAAGGTCGAGGTAGTTGACCGGTTAAAGTCAAAGTTGAATATATCGATGGCAAGTCAACCAACAAGAGTTCGAAGTGCAGGCATGAGACAACTGACTAGAGACCGAATGAAGGTCGACTGGTAGTCGACTAGTAATCCGAATTGGAGTCGATTGTAACATAATCATGAGATTTGCGAGATTTGTATCCAATGATCTGCATGGATCTGTAATTGTTTTTGGGTGCCAAGTATTTAGGGTTTTTCCTATTGTAAATCCTATAAAGAATCATGTTGTAAGGTTGTAAAGGCTAATGCATTAATGTAGGTTAATTCATGTAATCGATGAATCTTAGGATAGCCATTCTTTAGAGAAATATTTAGATGTAGGTTGTTGGTCATGCAAATGTAAGTTGAATTGTCTACCAGGTTGTTCTTACGTAGTAAAGAGGGTATGTGATCCAGATTTAGGAGTGGAACGAATTGATTAACAGACTGCATACAATAAACACAAAGATATGAAGAATAACATAGATATCCAGTGAACAATATCTTCTACTGAATAAATGAAATAGGCTGAAACTATAAAACTGCCGAACTGAAACACTTTCTCGAATGGTGGTAGTTATCTCTGAGAAGAGATGTGGTTGCTACGTGCATCCATATCAGAAGAATGATTACAATGAGGCTCCATAGGCCTTTTTGATATTACTCATGAATTCCAAAACCCTAGACATCTAAATACCTAACCCTAGGAGGTGAAACGCCAAAAGTCATGTGGGCCCATATGGATAAGTTGGTACCTCAACTTCTCGAGGTTGTAACTTTTGCATACGACCTTCGTTTTAGGTGTATGATAGCTTGTTGGAAAGGTATTTAATAGAAATACACATTACATTGCCAAAATCTGAATCTATCTATATTTTGACTATGGTGAGCCAAAAAAAAATGTTTAGGGCTCCAAAATGGCCCTGGAAGTACAAAAAGATGTGTTGACATGAAAACATACAAAATAAGCCATTTGGATTAGGTGAGAGGCCACCAATATCCACCTGGAAGATGTGTAGGATTTCATAAAGCCCCAGAAGTGTAGAACCCACAATTACAAAGAAGTACAGAAGAACGTGTTAAACTAAAAACGGACAAGAGGAGCAAGTTGGAATAGGTGGGTGGCCACCAATATCCACCTGGATCAATCCTCCCCCCTTAGGAAGAAATGGTCTCCATTGCATTGAGTTACCCCATCAGGTGAGGAAACTTCTTCTTGATTTGGCCCCAGGTGAGCCACTTGCCTTGGTTTAGGATTTCCCCTACCTTGACAACCTGATAAAGCTAGATCATTTGTTGGCAAGTGCCCTTAACCTGTGTTTCCACTATCTGATCAGTGGATGCTTGTTCCATGTAGTCAAGGTTGATCTATGTTGGTGTAAGTTGTTATGTGATCTCTGAGGTGTCCAATACTAGGGGAAAATATGCCTGAAGGAGGTCCACATTGAACATTGGGTGCAGGACAAGGAAGGGTGGAGTGTTGAGCTCAAAATTATTGCTACCCACAGCCTTAGTGATAGTGTAATTCCCATAGCGAAGTGGGCGGAGCTTCCGATGGGGCCCTGTGAGACTCTCCTCCTGCAAATGTAACCAGACTTTTTCTACCACCTAAAACTAGTGTGGTACCCTATGTTGATCATGGCGTTGTTTGTGCTTAGCATTGGATTTCTGCAAAATCTCTTGGACCTATTGGCAGATGTGTTGAATCTGCTCAATGTATCTGGTGGCTTTGTTGGTCTCAGAATGAACATGGGAAGATTTTGTCTTTGTGGTGGAAAGAGGTAGTGCAACATCAATGGGACCCAAGGGTTGGAATCCCAGCCCCACCTGAAATGGGCTATGGTCAGTGGAGTTATGGAGAGCCCTATTGTAACTATGTTGAACATAGGGGAGACTCTCATCCCATGTACGTGGCCACCAATATCCACCTGGATCAGTATGATGTTGATTGTGTCTTAGGTGTGGACCAAGGTTAGACATGTAACCTTTTATTCATATTGACTAAGACAACAAGAGAGAAAAACGCTCAAGGAATGTCAGTTTTCCTAGTTAAAGGTTTCCATGGTAAAATCTCGGTGTACTGTGCGATTTCTTTTTCATTTACGATATTGATTAAATTGTTCTTCTCTTCTGCTAGGTTTAGTGTGGAAGTGTCTCTCATTTCCTCAAATGTGGTATCAAAGCTTAGGTCTTCCCTGACAAGTGAGTTATCAGAGAGGTGTTATGCTTTGGCGAGTATATCAGATCTTGATTTACCAATATTGAATCTTTGAACTAAACCCTAGGTACAGTAAGAGTCGTAAGTCATAAATTATGTTAAAGATCATGGTAAATAATGGCAAGCAGTTCCAGAATAGAGATAGAAAACTTCAATGGCCAAAATTTTAAGCTTTGGAATCTTAAAATGGAAGATCTTGTAGATCAAGAACAATGGGCAGTGGTATGTCCAGGTACCCAGCCAACAGGCATGTCGACGAAATAATGGGAGAAACTCGAAAGAAGAGAAAGAAGTACAATTCAGCTTTGTCTTGCAAATTTGGTACTGTTGAATGTATCAGGTGAAGATTCAGCAAAGAAACTGTGGGACAAGTTGGGAAGCTTATACTAGTCGAAATATTTGGTAAATAAGTTACTTCTCAGAAAGAAAATATATATATTGATAATGAGTGATGGCAGTTCAGTGACTAAGCATTTAAATGTGTTTAATATTGTGTTAATCTAGTTATCGTCTGTGGATATTAAGATCACTGATGAGGGGAAGTGTATCCTCCTATTATGTTATTTTCCATAATCTTTGGATAACTTAGTCGTGGATATTGGGAGTAATACAACCACATTATCGCTAGAGGACATGATTGTTTCTCTATTGTTGAAAGAAATGAGAAGGAAGAACATGGAAGGATCAACCAAATATGTTCTAGTAATGAGAGGTCGACTGGTAGACAGAGATAAAGGCAGATTCTCTGGTATAAATTTCAAGTCGAAAAATAGATCTATATCCTCGGTTCAGTCGACACGAAGATGTTGGAAATGCAGTAAAGTTGGGTATTATAAAAAGGACTGTAATTCGAAGGTAACGAAAGTCAGTGTTGGATCCAACAAGAAGCAGTCGACTGAGAGAAAGATGTCCCTGGATAAAGGAGGTGATGTGTACCTGGCGTCGACCAGCACACAGTCAGATCAAGATGTTTGGTTGATCGAATCAGGAGCATCCTATCATATGAAACCACATAAAGAATGGTTCTGTGAATATGAACGATATGATGGGGGTAATTTTTTCTTGGGGGACGACTCGACAACCAGAATTGTCAAACGAGGAAGAGTTCAATTGATACTGTGGGATGGGAGGAAAAGAACCCTTCTAGGTGTGCTACACATTCCAGGTTTGGAAATAAACCTAATATCTATCAGCAAGATGATTTATGCAGGTGTGCATACTTTTTTTCATAAGGATTCGTGAAAGAAGGTCGGAGGTGTGATGGTATTAATGAAAAGAGTTCAGATTGGTACCATATGCAAGTTGTTAGGGAATTTCAACTGGACTAGATGCAACATCATCGTTGCCTCTGAAATAAACTCAATTGTGAATTGAATTGACTCAACTCGACTCGAATCGAGCTAAGTCGGTTCAAGCCGACTCGACAAGACATGATAAAATCGACCCAATGAGGTTATGGCACGAGAGGATGGGACACATTGGAGAAAAATGAATTTGAGCTATGCAAAGAAAAGGTATGGTCAAAGGGTTTCCTAAATGTGTTTTATAGGTCAAATTTTATGAACATTTCATATATAGAAAACAAAGTCGGGTGAGGTTCCCATCCGGAGCGACAAGGGAAAATGGGATTCTATAGCTATTTCACAGTGATGTGTTTGGCCTGGTTACAGTTCCTTCACTTGGTGGATCCATGTATTGTGTCTCCTTCATAGATGATTTTTCCAAGAAGACATGAATATATTTCCTAAGGAATAAATCAGAGGTTTTCGAGAGATTTAAGGAGTTTAAAGCTCTTGTGGAAAACTAGACAGAGAAAAGGATTAAAGTGTTGAGAAATGACAATGGTGGTGAATTATGTGGAAAGGAATTTGATTAGTTCTATAAGAAGTGTGGCATATCACGCAAAAATACCACACCATATACCCCACAACAAAATGGATTTTCTGAGAGAATGAAAAAAATGTTGATGGCTAAGGCAAGGAGCATGCTCAGTGGTGTTGGGCTCGCACAAGAATTTTGGGCGGAGGCAGTCGACACTGCAAGATATCTGGTGAATATGTCTCCTTCGTGGTGCTAGTCGACACGACTCCACATGAGGTATGTCTTGGTAAGAATCCTTTGGTGGAACATCTAAAAGTATTTGGTTGTGATGCATTTGTGCATGTTCCCAAGGAAAAGAGGAGCAAGTTGGACAAGAAGGCAGTCAAATGTATTTTCATTGGATATAAAGAAGGAATGAAATGATACAAGTTGTGGGATCATGCATCAAGGAGAACACTATACATTTGATATGTGGTCTTTAGAGAAGTCGGAGGTAACTCCAAGCCTGAAGAAGTTGTTCAAACCAAGAATAATCCTGAGACGGTGCATTTTGAAATAAGGAACAAAGAAGTTAATTCAGATGAGTCGACTTAATTTGAGGAAGAGGTGGAACAACAAACTATGGTGGTAAGGAGGTTAAAAAGAATAAGAAAACTAGTTGAAAGGTATATTCCACCCGACTTTCATTCCGCATTCATTCTAACTAGCATCGACGATGAGCCTAATTCGGTTGGTGAGGCAGTCGACTCAGCAGAGGGTAAAATCTGGAAGGACGTCATGGTCAAAAGATGGAATCCTTGAACAAGAATAAGACATGGGATTTATTCAAGTTACCTAGTGGGAGAAATCTCTTCGATACCAAGTGGGTATTCAAGAAGAGAATGAATGCCAAAAGACAAGTCGAGAACTTCAAAGATCGACTGGTAGCGAAAGTTTATTCCCAAGTTGAGGGAGTCGAGTTCGATGAAATTTTTTCCCTTGTTGCAAAATTAACTTCCATTAGATTACTAATGTCTCTATATTCAACATTCAATATGGAGATAGAACATATGAATGTAAAGACATCATTCCTACATGAAGACCTAGAAGAAGAAATCTACATCAAACAGCTTGAAGGATTTGTAGTAAAGGGAAAGAAAGAGTTGGTGTGCAAACTAAAAAGATCCATGTATGGTCTAAAGAAATTGCCAAGGGTGTGGTATGAGAAGTTCAACACATACATCCTTAGTTTGGGATTTGTGAAAAGAAAATTTGATCAATGCATATATTCCAAGGAAGAAGATGGGTGTTTCATATATGTATCTTTGTATATTGATGACATGTTGTTGATTGAAAACAACATGGACGAAATAAAATAGGTGAATAAACATCTATCCTCCAAGTTCGACATGAAGGATCTCGGTGCAGCTGACTTCATTCTAGGAATGGAGATTAAGAAAGATTGAGCCACTAGAAAGCTCTGGTTGAACCAAACGAAGTATATTGAAACAGTTATGAAATGGTTCAACATGTAGGATTGCAAACCAGTAAAGGTGCCAATTATTGTGGGAGCAAGGCTAACTATTAAACAGTGTCCAAGGACACAGGAAGAAATAGAGGAAATTGAATGTGTTCCCTATGCAAGTGTTGTTTTTAGTCTAATGTATGCAATGGTCTGCACTCGACCAGAAATTTCCCATGAAATGGGAGTGTTGAGCAGGTACATGTAGACACCAGGAAAGGAGAACTGGATAATTGTCAAGAGAGTATTCAAGTATTTGTGTGGCACGAAGGACTAAGCTATATGCTACCAAGGAAGACCTGGAGGTGACTAGTCTTTAGAGAAATATTTAGATGTAGGCTTTTGGTCATGCAGATGTAATCTAGATTGGCTATAGGGTTGTTCTTGCGTAGGAAAGAGGGTATTTCCGATTGTGTCTTAGGTGTGGACCAAGGTTAGACATGTAACATTTTATTTAGATTGAATAAGACAACAAGAGAGAAGAACACTCAAGGAATGTTGGTTTTCCCGGTTAAGGGTTTCCAGGGTAAAATATTAGTGTATTGTGTGATTGCTTTGTCATTTAGGTTCTAGATTAAATTCTTCTTCTCTTCTACTAGGTTTAGTGTGTAAATGTCTCTCATTTCCTGGAAGCTGCTACCTTGGCATTTTTCCAAATGAATATGCAGTCTTGTACTCATTTTGGGTTGATTAACCTTGTTGATTTTCTTGGAAGTTGCTCTTGAAAAAAGGTGGCTTAAAACCTTTATGTTATCTCTCCAAGAGTCCTTCTCAGGTTGTATCTTGAAGAAGCCTGGTAACTTAAAGTGTAATTTTTTTTGTGTTTATGTGTGGATAAAATGGGATAACTGACCTACTGGATTGGTATCAAGATAGTCAAATGTACATAACCAAATGAGACAATGCTTTCAAGAATTAATGATAAGATAGATAACTTAACTAGTGGATGAAGAAAGCTATGCTTATTAACCAGAACACACATGTGATGGGTCAAATAAGATAGTGTAGATTTCTATTAAATCAAGCTTATGAACTGACAAAATGAGATAACAGTGATTAGCAGTTAAGACAAACTTGAATCAAAGTACATAAAGAGAAAGGTAATGGCAATGTGACATCAATAATGAAAGGAAATTGTGATTTGTATTATATATCTGAAAGTCTATTACAATAGCATCAAGGTCTCTCTATCCAGACTCGAACCCCCCTTACATCTTCAAAAGTTCTTGGCTTTATAGCCTTTACAAAGGATATCTAGATCCTGGAAAACTGGATCAAATTTACTTAAAATAGAAAGTCAAAACAAAATCATGAAAATAGGAAAAGATCATATTTCATAGGTCAACATATTATCCCAAATGATCTTCAAATTCTTCAAATTCTTCAAAGTCTTTAATAGTTGCAATAGATCTTCATAAGCTGATAGATAATTCGAATTTGCCACCTTTGTCAAAAAGACAGTTTTTTGTCAAAATAAGGTAGCAAACTAAATCTTCTCCTCTTGTTGGCACCCTTTAAAACTGGAAAAAAAAAAAACAATAATGATGCCATTAATTATTATCTATCATTAGAAACCGTCCTCATGGAATTTGGATCAAAGAAACTCAGATCTATGAAAAAATAGTAGCTTTATGCCCTGTTTTGTGCTTTCGGCAGCTTACAGGCATAAAACAGAGTGATATTAGCTGTTGAAAGCAGAGCTTTCGACAGCTAACAGTTCCTTTAAGGACCTGGCTAAGCTATTGAAAGTGCAAGTCTAGCAATTCGTTTTAAAATTTCAAAAGACTTGGTTTCTTCTACAGCTGCTCAAATGGTTTTATGTGTCATGAGATATCTGGTATCTACCTTCAAAAGATGGAGGTTACTTTCAACACCTGTAGATAATCTTTAGCTGCAATAGGGTAACCATTAACCTATTCACCTTTCTTGATTCCTCAAAACATGGAACAGAGCATTGAAACAAATCTTATTAATTATAACCTTTACTTAGAAACCATCCTCGTGCCCTTTAGAATGATAAAACTTAGAGCTGTGCAAAAGAATTCCATTTTGCTCGTCTCTACTCTTTTGGTGGCTCATTAACTGGGAAATGTGTGAATTAGCCGTCAAAGATTCTGGCTCTCAGTGGCTAACTACTTTTTGAAAAACTGTTTAGGCCACTGAAAGTCCTGGCTTTGGCAAAAGACAAAATCTTCAAAATTGGAACCGCCCCTTTCTATTCGGGAGAATCTCCATGTATATTATCATTTTCTATCATATTTTCTTTTAGATTTTAATTAGACTTTATAGAGTATCTTCACTATTTGTTCTGTCTTCACTGTTTGTTCAAATGAAAAGTTGTAGCAATGGATTCTCCATAATCAATTGTACCACTGTTATCTATGGCAGCTGCATCCATTAGAGCATGGATCTCATATTCCTTCATGTTACATCCATATCCTTTTAATTCAACCATCTGCTCATCAAAAGTGATTGACCCACTATTATCAGTATCCATTGCCTCAAACATATTTCTCAAATCTGCAATCTCTTCCTCTAACAAGCTTTTGGCTATTACCATAAGTGTGCATCTTCTTCAATTTATTCATTGCAGAAAATTGCTTTAACCGGGATAATACAACTGGATTTAAATCTTGATCTGGAGAAACGCCATCTTTATCCACGGATAACAAAGAATTTCTATTGATGTTAATGATACTTTTGTTGGAGTAAGCAGGCATATAACAGTGTTAATATTGCCTAGAAATCATGTAGACAGCCTTTGCTTGAGCCCACGTAGCCTTTAATCCAAGAAATGATGACCCATGTTGATCTATTCTAGAAAATGATGCCTCGCGCTATCCAATGTTGTAGAAAATGTTGATCTTTCTAAACTTCATATGTTTTGTCTCCCTTTCCAGATACCAATTATGCCATGTCCATTGTTATAATCATCTAAATCTCTTACCTCCTGCAACTGTATTTGCAATTGTGGGAATTACATTTCTAGAAGTATCAAAGTCATGTTTCATGAACTGCAACAGTAAGCCTTCTGATTTCTGGATTTCAAATTAATCTTCCACCTTCTGCATTCACTCAAGTCTGAGACTCTGCACTGTCAACATCTCAACATTTGAGTCTTTGTTCTGGCAGCTAGCAAGTCAAGGTGAGGATTGTTGTGACTGTCTTCTTTCTCTGTGTGTGTGGGTGTGACACGACCTTCCATATCTTCAGCGTCTGGCAACTAGCACCTTCAAAACCTTGCAAACACTTGACGATTACTCATTTCAACAGCTGTCAACGCTTGCAATATGCTCGGTGTTTTGATTTTATTCGCTCAGTGGGACATATCCCATGTAGATCAGGCAGTTAAATAATATAACTTTAATATACGGCGATGCTTACAGATGTTACCAATGAGATATGTGACATAGTCACGTGGGCTTAGCGTTTGGCATTGGGCTTTGTGTTTTATGTGTTGGATATTGTGATGTGTGGACTCAGTGCATGTATAACTTGTAGACTTTGGCATATAGATAATGATCTTTAGTGTTAATAAATTATTAGGAATAGCACACTCAAGCACACACCACCTTTGGCAAAATTAACAAATAAAAATATATTTTTTTATTTGAAAATATAAGAGGAAAAAAACTAGGGTTTAGACTATGTAACAATTATTGTGCTTTTGTAATGCAGGTTGAAAACATAGTAACAAGACTCTCGAGTAAACAATATCAATAGGAGCTTTGTCAAGGTTTATTGGGAAATTGAAGATGTAGAAATTTGCCAAAAAATTAGAAATAAGCGTAAAAAGTAGAAAAACACTCCAAAAATACCAGTGTATTTTTTATCACTAACACTTTCTACCTTTGATCCTTTTTACCCTTCATGTTTTCATTCCAAGATTTCTGGAAAATTGGCCTTCCTATACTCTGCTCATAAAGATGATTTTCTCTCCTTGTGGCTTCCTCCAAGGGCCTAGGGTTATCATATTGTATCGTGTCACTGTAGAAAAAGGGTATCCCACTTAGAAACCTTTGGATATTAACTTTATCATCCTTTACGAAGTCAACATATTTTAGAAACTAAAATAATCTCTTCTCATATTCATCCATTTTCATGCTTCCTATCTTGATTTCAAAGAAATCTTTCATCTTCCATTCATAATAATGCTCGGACAAATATTTCTCTTGGAAATATCCTTTGAACTACCTCTGTGAGATCCTCTTCTCATCAAGGTGCTTGGATTATTTAAGTCGATCCCACCACATGGTTTTCTTTCCTTGCAAGTGGTAGCTTGAAATTATAGCTTCCACCCTTGAGGGGTAATCATGCAGCTAGAAATATTTTTTCATTTCCAATAGTCATGCTTTGGCCTCTTCACCTTTCCTTTGATCACCATTGAAATTTGGTGGGTTAATTTTCTTGTTTTCACCTTGTAAGATGTTTGTCGTAGGCCTTCGTATTTTCCTCCTGAAAAGAGACACACTTGGGCTACTCCCTATCCATGAACTTTCATGAATTATTCTAGTGGACTTCCTTGGAGAATGATGGTGTGTGCTCATTCTTCTTGATTTCTTGTCATTCCCATGATCATCCCTTATTCTTTGGGATCTATATGGTGTCACTTGTCTGTCACTAGCTACTTGCTTAGTTCCAGAGTCCTTGTTAACTCTCTTATGAAACATATTTAGGCTTTGAAGTATATATTCATGATCCTTCATAATCCTTTCATTATCGGCCCTATAGCTCTACACTTCCCTATGTGGGCTTCTCATAGTTATAGGCTCATGCCTGCTTCTCCTTCCAATAGACTTTCTCTCATCAGTTACCATGCTGACATGCAGACCTATGACCTCTTTCTCATGACTGTGAGATCCATGGGAATATTCCATAACTTCAGTCCTCATATAAGAACCAAAGTTATCTTCTTGTACATCTAATTCTACAGGAAATGTGCATGTAATAATTATTGTTTAACATGCATAACATAAAACATTTCATCAATTAGAATACGGATTATTATTCATAGAAATTTATGAAGGAAAAAATGCACTAAGTCAAAATCTGATTCCCTATACATGTTCCTCTCTAATACATCTCTCCAACAATTGTACTCATGCCTCATTCTAAGTTCCCAGCGAAAAGTTAGAAAATTTACAAGTTGCAATTTTCCACTCACTGCTGCATAATTTACTTTATTACTTTCTAAGACATTTTAGTGCCCAAATCAAAATTATGGGTGGATATATGTCTTATCTTCCTCAATACCTTTCCATTGACTATTTTTTTTCTCAAATATAAGCTCTGAGCCGAAAGTTATGGTCCGAAGAAGTTTAGACCAATTTTCACACTTTATCCATGTATGCTACATGTGTCTTTTTTTTCTTCCTGCACATTTTTACATGCCCAGATTCCAAATATAGATCCATGGTTGTCTTCTATGGTTCGTAATATTTCCATATTTAGCTCGTGATCCCTTAACTAACTTCTGAGAAAAGAGTTATTCCCTATAGAAGTAAACAGGTGTCGAAATGTATACCCTTACTGCTTTAGTTGTAACTTTCTCATATGAGCTATGTTTTGTGCATGAAGTAGCTCATTGGAAAGTGTTGAGCACTCAACACACCCTAAAAAAGCCTTCGTCAAATTTTTACTTGTTTGGGTACCACTTGATGTTCTGCACTATCTGATTCGATTTCATTCTTATAAAATGTTTTGTCTTTGCTTATTTTCATGACTCTCATCACCCATTCAAGTTTGCTTGAACTTATGAAACCTCATGACTAAAAAATACCTTAACACCTGAATAAAGAATCGGTAGCCAAACACTTCACCGAACGCGCTTAGGGTCTACATAGGAAGGAATTCAAATAAGGAAAAGGAACCACTCGAAAAATATCAGCTGTTGAGCGTCGATATCTGTCGACATTGACAAAAGGAAGTTTAGATTTGCGCATAAAGATATTGTCGATAGTCAATTATGCTTCAACATCGGTAAAAGATGGTATGGGGCAGGATTTAACAAAGAACAGAAATACATCACCGATATTCGATGCCTGACACACTTATCAGAATCGGGGAAAATCTAGAAGGATCGCAACAAACATTTTGACCGCGATAAAATTTATTCTTGATGTGTCTTCGACATTAGGACTTTTTCAAGGAAGTCAATCTGAAAGAACTTGATAGGTTTATCGTCGATCGCCGACCCTGGATACTTTTTTGGCATCGGAAAGATAAGGTTTGTTTTAGAACGAATAACTTAAGGAAAGTACCGAATCCGATTAATACACGCTAATTAATTCATCGGTCTTCAGCGCCACGTTTTCTTTACCCGGTAGGAGGATCGTACGGTCTAGTTTTATCCCGAGCCATTCTTAGTTCCCTAGGTCCGAGTCACACCTCTAAGTCATACTTTTCCACGGTAGCATTGTACAGTAAGATCGATCGACGTCGGAGCTTTTGCAGGAGGACATCAACAAAAACGTTCATAGCATATCCCCGATCCTCTATCCACCCACTGAGAGAGCGACATGATGGGACGTTTTAGCATTAGATGCGATCATATTTTGAGCATTTAAGGAGCTAATTAATACCTGATCTCGCATTAGTTTCTACCTCGTGTGCCAATCAAAACAGCCTTTAAAATCATCAATAAACCACATCACCACCCGCGCCTCCACCGTCAACCCACGATGAATTTGAGTTATAGATATTTGACGGCAGATTTGTTAAAATTTCACTCATAACCCGAATTGAATGGATGATGCGACATGGTAATATCTTCCCTGTTTAAATTCTCTTGAGTTGTTGTAAACGAAATCATTCTGCGCATAAGAGAATTCTAGAGCATCTGAAGGAGCAAGACAAGTGACTCGAAGGCTATATCAACTCCATGATTATCAAAATAACCAAGTTTTTACAAGATCTAGAGGTATGTATCTGAGTTTGTAAATTTTACATGGCTATAATTTATATGTTCTTATCCAGTTTTTGTTTTTACAAAGTCTCTGAAATTTTATTTTAAGTTGCAGGAACAATGTCGCCAAGAAAGACAACTACTAGACGATCATTGAGGGCACCGAAGCTGAAAGAACCAAAGGTAGGTGAAGGCTCTTCTCCAGGGATCTCAAAACAATTCAAATGTACCCTCAGGCCAGAACCTGTCATTAAGACATCAACAAAGAAGGTTTTCATCTAGCCTCTGTGCTTTGGCGATACAGAAGAAAGCACAGGTTCCAAGATGACGCTCCCACATTGGGGGATCTCTTTAACAGGATTAGCTAAGAAGAGTACCGGGAATATGTCCCACACAGTGATCCATATGTAAGGGTGCTCGACGACTAGGTGTTCCCGAACATATGACGATCATATCTACATATGGTAGCAAGAAGAACCCCCATTTTTCCCTGCATAGAGGTTCTTAAATGGCTCATCGACCACACAGACAGACAGAAGTGTCTAATCAATGATGACAATGGTGGGTGTGTCAGATTTTTCCTCCTGGTAGAAGTTCAAAAGTATTACAAACTCAGAGACCCTGAGGAGAGTCTAAACATAGACTTTGTGGTGAAGTTCTACGAACACCATGACACCAGCCAGTGATGGCCTCATGGTGGAGGGAGGACAATAAGTTCACCAATCGAAGCACTAGATGGTACGGGATAGCCAATTTAAAGGAGCCATACGTCTATCTGATGGCTCTCATCTATCGATTATATGGAAAGAAAGATTTCTCTAGGTTTTCAAAGGCATGGATGCCTTTGGCATACACAGTTGTGATCACCGGATGCAGCTTCAACTGGGGAGAAATACTCTCCAAGAAACTAAGCATTCGTGTGCAACAAGCCCAAGCGCCAAAGGAAGAGGAAGCACCAACATTTTACATGGCTTCATACTTTCTCAATGTCATGTGTGCTAGAAAATTCTTCGTCGGCATGAATCCGAGCTGGCATTTTTCATAACTCTTGGTCCATGTCTACTTCAACGTGCTATGGGAAAATAGGTATAAGAAATCCTACTTTCTCATCTGCGATGAATTCGTCGCTCGAATTTATTTTATTATTTTCAATAAGGAATGCCCAAGGCTATCAGCAGCAGCCAAAAAGATGATATCCAAGGTAGGCCACTGGTATTTGGATGAGCGCGCCACCTACATCAGGGTGTTTGGGGCCACCTGAGCACCACATCTCCTACCATCTCATGTCTCGGATCGACATTTCTTAGGAGAAATATGCTATCAAACCATCTTGCAAGGCTACAATGCCATCTTGGTCAAGGACAAGAAACGGGCGCTCATACCCTATGGTTTCCATGTAGGGTTCTACTTAGTTTCCATGTATCCCCCCTACTCCCCCATAAGGCTACATGACCTCTTGGTCAAGTATCTCTGATTCTTCAGTCGAACGACTCTCTGAAACCTTGATGGTCTCGTTCTATATATAAACATAGGCCCTTTCAGCTTTCTGGCGTAGGTCTTATGGCACCTGTGACCTTCCCCTTCGCGCTTGCAAAATATCATAGTTTGGGCACTAGCTCCTTTTCTGATAATCCCCTCCTTGATGTGAACTTGGGTGATGACCTCAAGTAAACACGTGATTGTGGGCACGCCCAAGAGTGGTTTGGAACCAAACTAATTTTCTCCCCGCAATTCACCTCGAGCCACCACGTGTCCTTTTACCAATACAGTGGTCTCAATTGTGACCCTCCCTCAAATTTTTAAATCTCAAGCACCTTCTATCCCCGCAATGTGAGGTGATTGTTGATCTCATGATCTTGACGGTGCTTCTGAACTGACGGCTGCGATCTGTCCCTTCCAAGTATGCGGATAAGATCTAACCCTTTCAAATCAACGAGCGTGATTTGCTTCACGATTCGGCGTTTGGAGTTTTCAACTCTCAAACCTTGCTTTCTCTCGCAATGATAGATCTTCTACCACATGCCCTCTTCAATCAACGGTTATGATCGTTTCAGGATTCCGGACTTTGGAAATCTCAAATCTCAACTATTTTCCCAATCGCATTTATCTGAAGCTGGTAATCCACTGACGCGTGTCTCCCACTGATCTGACGGTTGCAATCCCTTCGAGCCTTCGAACTTCGGATTTATCAATTCTCAACTTTCACTTTCCCTCAAAGTATGCAGATGTTTGTCACGTGTCCACTTGAATCGAACCGTTGAGATTTACATCGGGTCTTTACCCAAACTCCATGGATTTTCACCATGTCTCACCCTAAATCTGACGGCTATGACTTACTTTGGGTCTTTACCTGGAGTCCACAAATTCACGCCACCTGTCCTCTGGATCTGATGGTTGAGATCTCTTTCGAACTTTGGGTTTCGGGAGTTTCAACTCTCAACTAAAACTCTCGAAGTGATTTCCCCAAAGCCATTGATCTGCTAACATGTATCTCCTGGTGATCAACGGTCAGGATCTACTTCATCTACCTCAACTCCTCCTGGTCCACGAACTTCTAGAGTTGTGAATCTTGCATCACCTGTCCTTATTGACAATGGACGGTCCCAAATTGCTTCAGGACTTCAGAACTTTGGTAAGTCCACTCTTCTGCGTGTGCAAAGCGCTAAGTTTTGTGCATCTTTCTTTGATCAGACAACTGTTGGTCCTCTACACTGTGATCCAACGACTGTTGTCGCTCCTCCTCCTAAGCTTCTGATTTCTTCCGACTTAGAATATTTTCTAAGTGTTCAAAGTTTTCGACCTTTTCTCCTCCTACGAGTCTATCTCTTGGACCTCATCTGTAGTTTTGAAAAGTGTTATCTCTTATGAGATTTATCTCCTTGAAGATTTTGATTTCCCACGCACTCCTTGCGTTCCTCAGATTTCGATAACTCAGTTCGAAGAATTTTTCGCAAAACAATTATTCCCACACTCCTTGTGTTCCTCTGCCCTAGTTCTTCGACACTTGGTCACTCCTTGACGATGTGCACTCCTTGCACCTGGTCTAAGTTTCCTTTGTTCTCTCTGAACTCCTCTGAGTCAATCCAAGACTCTGTCGACGCACTCCTTGCGTATAAGATGCACACCTTGCATACGAGTTTCAGAAGAGAAACAATTGAAACTTATCCAGTTTCATCTCAACCTCATACGATTAACTCTTAACAATCATACATGAAGTAAATTAACTAAATCACACACACAAAATGAAACATTCATTCAATCACACATCAAAATGAACACAGTCCGAAGGATTTGGACAATTATGTCTATTCTATTCATTCATGAAACAAATTACATAGTATTGTAGTTCTTCACTGCATCTCTCTTCTACTCTATTTTTTCTTTATTGATCTCTCTCTCCCTATCTCTATTACAATACAACAACAAACTATCTAAGGATTGGCTCCACGAGCTCTCTCCGTCTTGTCTGCAACCTATCCTATCAAGTCTTAGCAATTACCTACCTTGTCCTATTATAATAACTATCAGTTATTACTCGATAAGAGCTGACACTGTATATCTGCAATTCCTTACAGTCGTGTAAGACTTTACAACCAAGACATATTAAAAAATGATGTTTCCAAAATATCTCAACAACTCGATTTACTTCTGAGTAAAATGTTGATTTGAAATTCTGCCATGTTGAGATGTCGTATCCTTGTCTCCACGCTTGCGTCTTTGACTTTGAAGGCGATGATCCTGCATCATACTCCTCTAGTTAAAATATTCATGGACTCATGTCCATGAGTTCATGCACTATTTTTCCATGCTTCAAAATATAAGGTTCAGTGACCCAACTTGAATCTTCCACTGGATTATCTTTCCACTTCACTAAGTATTCAGGATATGTCTTCCTCATGGTCTTCTTTCCAACTCTATGTTCAATGATTTTCTCCATCTGAGGTTCTTCTGTTGTGGGAAATTATTCTTCCCACTGAACTTCTTTCTCATCATTTGATTCTCCTGCCTCATCTCTCTTGTAAGGATACAGGTCTGCAACATTGAATATCGGTGATATCCCAACATTGTCTAGCAACCCAATTTCATGAGCATTAGCTGCAAATTTTCTAAGAAACCTTCATGGTCCTATCTTCTTCATCTTCAATTTGTTATATGTCCCTCTTGGAAACCTGTGTTTTCTCAAATGAGATAAAACTTCATCTCCTACTTCGAATTGAACTTCTCTCTTCTTCTGATCAACTCTGTTCTTTAATTTTAGGTTGTTGTCCTGTAGCTTCTCTCTGACTTTGTCATGGAGTTTCTGCATTTATGTTGCAAAATCCTTTGCTCCAACACTTTTGAACTCATCTTGATTCATGTCTCTCGACTCTGTAATCCCTCTTGGCTATATACCATACACTCAACTCCTCCTGCTCAAAGCATCTGCAACTTTGTTAGCAGTTCCAGCAATATGTTTAATAACAAAAGTAAAATTTTGCATAAATTCTACCCATTTAGCATGTCTCTGATTCAACTTTTCTTGCCTAGTAATAAACTGCAAAGCTTGATTATCATTGTATAAGACAAATTATTTAGGAATTAGGTAGTGCCTCCACTTCTTCAAAGCTTGAATCATTGCATAAAATTCTTTGTCATATGTGGAAAACTTCTTCTTGGTGTCATCCAGCTTCTCACTGAAATAAGCAACTGGCCTATTATCCTAACTCAAGACTGCTCCAATAGATACTCCACTTGCATCACATCTCACTTGAAATGTTTTTCCACAATCTGGTAAGACCAGAATTGGTTGTTATGTGATCTTCTCCTTCAACACTTTGAAAAACAATTCAGCTTCTTCTGTCAAACTAAAAGACTTGTGTTTCTTATTCATAGTGTCCATCATGGGTGTACATATGCCACTGACATTTCTGATAAAATTTCTATAAAAACTTGCTAACCCATGAAAACTTCTTAGCTCAAATATGTTGCTTAGTGATGGCCACTCTCTGATTGCTCTCACCTTTTCTGGATCCATCTTCAATTCATTTGAAGAGATCACAAAACCTAAGTATATGAGTTCTCTCTTCATAAAAGAGCTTTTCTTCAGATTTATCAACAATTTTTCTTGCTACAATTTTTTCATCACTGATGTCAAGTGTCTTAAGTGTTATCCCTCTGTATTACTAAAGATTAGTATGTCATCCAGATATACTATGACAAATTTTCCTATGAAGTATTTCAATACTTCATTCATTAATCTCATAAATGTGATTGGTGCATTTGTCAACCCAAATGGCATGACCAGCAATTCAAACAAGCCTTCATTCGTCTTGAATGTTGTCTTCCATTCATCTCCCTCTCTCATCCTTATTTGATGATATCCACTCTTCAAGTCTACCTTGGAAAAATAGTTTTCTCCACTCAAGCAATCCATCAAATCATCCATCCTTGGTAAAGGGAATCTATACATGATGGTTATCTTGTTGATGGCTCTGAAATCTGTACACATTCTCCATCCTCCGTCCTTCTTTGGACTTAACACAGTTGGTATTGCGCATGGACTTAGGATTTCCCCGACTAAACCTTTAACCAACAACTCCTAGACTTGATTTTTGACTTCTTCATTCTCTCTCGGTGTCAACCTATAAGTTGCTTTGTTTGGTAAACTAGCTCCTGGAATAAGGTCAATATGATGTATTATACTCCTAATGAGTCGAAATGAGTGTGGTAACTCATCCACTACTATGTCAGCAAATTTTTCTAATAGTTCCTGGATCTCTTCAGGTAAATATTCCACATAAGTATTTGTAAGGATAACTCTAGTCTTCCTCACTATGAAAAACTGCATTTATTTCTCCTTTTTTACTTCATTCAAGAGTTCCTTCCCACTCATGATAAGTATACTTAAACTAGCTTCCCTCTTTCTCTCTTTGTCTTCTATTGGCAACAACATGTGTGTCCTACCATTATTTTCTAAGGTATAAGTATTCTTTATCCCATCATGAATAATTTTTCTGTCAAACTGCCATGGTCTCCCCAATAAAATATGACAGACATCCATAGGAATTACATCACATAATATTTCATCCCTATAACCTCCTATTTTAAATTCAACTTGGCATTGTTGACTTACCATTACTTGATTTTCTTTCTGCAACCATGATACCTTGTATGGGTTTATATGTGTAGCTGTCTTCAGCTCCAGTTTTTCTACCATCTTTGCGGATACTAGATTGTCAGTGCTCCCACTGTCTATGATTACCTTGCAAAATTTGTCTTTCATCTTGCAATAAGTCCTCAACAAACTTGTTCGTTGAACTGGTTCCTCTGCCTCCTTCTCTGGTTTAAGAATAATTTTCCTGATCATGAGGTTCTTTCCTCCCTCTGCTGCTTTTTCTTCCGCATGCTTCTGTGTTTCAGAAATGTGTGCTTCGCCTCCTCCTTCTTTATTTCTCTTGGGACATTCCCAATACTTATGACCTGGTTTTTTAGAAGCATAACATATAACTTCACCTCCTATGGCTCTTCCTCTTCCTCTGGAAAAAGAGTTTCTTCCTCCATGTTGCCCTTCCTTAGAACTTCCACCTTTCTCGGGGTGACTATGTTGTTTGCCAGCTTCATGCTTCGACTTCTAGACCTTCTCTCTGTTGGTTCCCTTACCTCTGCTTTAATTTCCTCCTATGTTTCGTTGGATTTGTTTCCTGGACAATTTCTCCTCAGCTTTCAAGGTTGCTTGATAAGAATCCTCAACTTTACTAATAGACATCATGTTGATCTCCTCTTGTATTTCATATCTCAACCCATTGATATACCTGGTTGTTTTTTTATTTTCATTTTCCTTCTGTACAACCCTAATGTTCAGTCTGTAAAATTCCTCAGTGTACTCCTTCATTGATAATATTTTTGTCTCAAGTTTTGCAATCTTCTGAACAGATTGATTTGATAGTCCTTCGGGATATATTTTTCTTTTAGCTTGGCTACCATCCTATCCCAGCTTTTAATTTTCTACTTACCCTTGCATCTATGATCGGCTTGCAGTTCATCCCACCATAGTGTTGCATGACCCTTTAGTCTTGTCACTGCATGCTTCACCATATTGTCTTCAATATCTTCATAATCAATGTACTTTTCCATAGCTCGTACCCAATCCAACAATTCTTCAACTTCTAAATTGCCTTCATACATTGGTACCTCTATTTTTTCTCTGGCTCCTATTCTTGAAACATTTTTCAATAAGTGGTCTTCCGCAGCATCCTCTACCAACTTCTTCGACCTTTGTCTCTTCTCTTTCAGCTTCATTTATATCTACAGTGTCTGGTGCTCTCCTCTGCATTGTTTCCATGGCATCCAGTCTCATTCTGAGTCGCCTCATTTCTTCTTCCATTTCTGCATTCTCTCTACACCTTCTGGGTGGCATGATTTCACTGCGTCACCTTCTGGTGACTACAAACAGAAATCAAATTTTTTATATTGTTGGCACTGAGAGTCACCCTCAGATTGCGAGAGGATAAGCCCAGTACCCATCAGAATTTTTGGTGGAAGTTTGGTTTATATGAGTGGAGTTCAGTGGAAAAAACTCAATATATGAATGATGTTCAACACAGAACTGGAAAATAAATGTACAGGTAAGTGAGGGCCACAACTAACTCCAGTTGGTGAATTGAGTTTAAGTATGAGCAGAGGGAATACTTAGTGAGAAAGGTGGACAAGACTGTTATGGGCATCAGGCCTTCAAATATCTTGGAGAAGAAAAACTCAGACTCAAGATCACTCTTAAGCTCAAGTTTCAGACACTGAAATATATCCAAACAACACAGTCATAACAGCACAATGATCAAACCTATATCACCATGCAGCTACAGCAACTCGACTAGATCCTCCATGCCCGAGCCATTCAGTGTAAGAGGGAAAAAGATCACAAGGAAGCTGACTAAAACTGGTCACGATATCGCTGCAATCAAACCTACATTACAACGACATAACAACCCTCGACTGGATCCTCCATGCCTGAGTGTTTTAGCACATTTTTTTACAAAGAGATGAAAAGAGGTTGACTTCTGTTAATCTGAAAGTCTCAAATCTGATACATAACCAGAGAACAGTTATGGCATCAAAAACATTACAAAATAGGGAGCTATGCTCAACCAGTTGACGACCATAACATAATATTAAAACTATCTATTTATACTCTGAACTACAAACAACACTCAAGAGTGTGATCTGGCCTTCTCAGTCAAATATTTGTGTCTAAGCAGTCTTCTATCAAACTGTGCATGTATCCTCCTGTCAGATGCAAAATCATCTCGGCATGGGTCTGCAAGAAACTCCATCCACGGGGGTACCTTGAGCTGATAGCTTTATTTTCCACGGTCGACTCCTCCATACTTTCTAATTACTGAGTGAGTCGAAGTTTCAACCACCAACTCCATTTTCATTAACTGCCTTTTCTCGGGATCGAAACGTGGCTTAATGCCTAGGGGAAGGCCACACGCCACTCTTAGATAGGACGCTATATAAACACGTGATTTCGGGGCCGCTCAAAGGTGGTTTGGGTTTACACCACTTTTGAGCCCACAATCCACCACCTTTTTCCACGTATTACTTTTTCCAAACCACGGTTTCAATTGCAGGACCGCTTAAGAAAATTATCGCCCGAGCACGTCGCATCCCCGCAATGGACTATGGTCGTTGATCTTGTGAAATGGGCAAGGATTTACAATTAGCAGCTCAAATATTCCCTCTTCAGATCAATGGATCAGATCTTCCCTTTTCAAATCAATGGCTGAGATCTGCTTCGTGATTCAGGATTCATATTTTTCAAACTTCAAATTTTATTTGCCCCAAGAAAATCTTCTGGAGCTAGGGATCCGATGACACGTGGCTCTTGGATTTGGACGGCCGAGATCCACTTCGGGTCTCCAAGCTCCGAAAAAATCAAAACTCAAATATCTCGTACCTTTAGTTGCTTTTATCCGGAGCTTTCAATCTATTGGTGCGCATCCTCGCCGATGGATGGTCCAGATTTACTTCGGGCCTTCGGCACTTCAAGCTTTGGGAATTTGATGCTTAGGCACTTCAGGAATTTAGGCACTTTGGCAACTTCGGGACTTCGGCACTTCATGTCTTCATGCTTCGTCCCTTCGAGATTTCTAAGCGCTTCTCATTTCAAATCTTTCGAAGCTCATTTCCCCGAAGGCTTGGATCTACTTCCACCTATCCCCTTTGAGATCAACAGTTCATATTCACTTCGGGGCATTTTTCTTTGGTGCTATACTTCGTGCAAGTTTTCAGTCTCGAACATCTGTGAGCCACTGATCTTGACTCTTCCTGGAATTTCCGCTATTGAAATATTAATACTACCTTCTGCTTATGCCTCAATCCCGAAACAGATTGTTAAGAAAGTTGTGCTTTGTGTTCTTGGTTGCGGCCTGCACGATCAAGGATTTGGATAATTTGTTGTGGTTCGGGGAGAACAGAGAGAACAATAACATAAACAAAGGATATGGGTGTTCATCCTTAGAGAAAAATAGAGAGTTTTAGGGCCGAGACTTCCTTCGGGTAAGACATCAAGGGGAAACAAGGCGCTCGAACGAAAAAGGTGCAAACACACACCAATTTTAACAGTCGAAAGTGGCAAATTTCAAGACCTAGCCTGTGAAAAAGAGAGAGACAAGGAAAAAATTTGTACACTCGAGTATATCGACACACACCTATGGCCCTTGACAACCTTATGTCATAACATTTTTCTCCATAGGGGATGGCATGCTCCCTACGAGCTTCCAAGAACAAGTAGTTCCAGTGCCTTAGTTGTTGGGTTATGGATTCGAGCTCAAAAATTTCGCTGAAGAAAACAGGGAAATATGTACACACTACTCTACTAAAAACGAAAAAAAACACATGGGCTCCAGAAGGATATTATTTATGTACAATCCTATACTAACTGATTTTTACAAAGTGTTAGGTGAAAGTGGACTTCCACCAGAGCCAGTCAAGTAATCTCCTAACTGAAAACTTATTTACTCTGTCACTGATCAATAAAGGATAATGAAACTATGACAACAAATCAATTACATTTTTCAGTCCTCCTCCTAGTGCTGAAGGCAAGATAAATTTTGGAGGATTCAATACCTGGAAAAAATACCACTCCATGTACTGACCTACAGGATCATAAAATAGGTGAAAAAATGTCTTACTGGGTTGGTAACAGAAAACATGCTCTGTATTATAGTTGCTTACCTTTGGTTGAACGTCTGTGGAAAGAACAGGTGAGTGAAAGGTTGATGCAGTATGCTAATCCACTTTTTCTTTGTCTGCTCTGATAACATCTTCTAGATGAGGGAAAGGAATCTCTTCATGTATATCAGGGACTGGATGCTTCTCTTTATCATGTTTTTGAATGTCATCTACGGACCCATGATGGATGATTTCCACATCAGAATCTGATTCATAGTAATCATATGCATGCTGGTTGCTTCCCAAGTCAACAAAATGTGATGTAGGGATCTACTCTTCTTCATCTGAATACTCATCAAAGATAGGTGAGCGCACAACTCTTTTATTTTTCACAAGAAAATGAGAAACCTCTAGATTCTTCTCTTCAATCCCAGGTGAAAATACATCATGGGGAACCTCTTGAAGGAAAAGATAAGAATCCTCCTCCACAACCATCTCTTCTTTTAAATATGAGATAGCAGGTGTACTAGGGGCAGAATATAATGCCACTATGGCTATGAAATCATCAGCACTATCATCAATCATATCCGGAAGGCATTATTCTTGGGAAATATAAAGAGAAAAGCTTTCATCCACAACTGCAAAACACTCTCTTTTGTCCTTACTTTCTCTTTTAATCAGATCTTCACCAGACTCATCACACGAGAAAGACTCTATCATTTGTTGGATGTAGAATGCAAACTTCTTATAACAGTCACCCAAAATAAGATGAGACAGGTAACTCTTATCGTAATATGCATTGAAAGCATCGTGAAAATCCTTTAAAGAATGGATACTAGCAGCAAGGAGAGATTTACACCATTCACGAGGATCTCCCTCCAAAGAAAATTTGAACATCTTGATCAAGACACCCTCATGAAGAAATTCATGCTCAAGCATGCATCTATGAAAATTGAATAAGTGGTTATCAAGATCGTCATGCTCGCTTCCTCTGAATCTTGGAAGATAATCATCCCATTCATTTCTATCTGGCACTAGATGTGGATAACCAAATATGGTTGAGAATTTGAAAGGGGAAAAACTCTGAGCCAATATAGTCGAGAGATGTGGCTCCTCCTTTTCTCCTTCATGGCTCTCCCTAGAATCAGTTTCACAATCACTATAAACAGGAACCATGAAAAAGATCTACTCTTCATCGTCTTCACTGGGATATCTGTCAAAAGTTGTTTGTTATTAGTCAGTATCCAACATCACTTCTTAATCATAAGTAGGACTTCCAAAAACATTTGTTTCAAGGACCGGAATATCCTTTTCATTTTCTTCATAAGAGAAGCAAGTGAAATCTGCCTCCAATCCCTCTATTCTTGAAGAAAAAGATTTTACCAGCTCCATCAACTCCTCCGAGGTATATCCTTCACTCTCACAGCTTTCGCAAGAATGAACTATGTCCTGAACACCATCTCTATATTCCTCACAACAGCTATGATGAATTAACTCAGAGGAATAAAACGTTTGACAATGTCTATTGAAAGTTGCATGAAATTCTCCCAGGGAGGAGATGTTGGCAGGGGGTAAGGAGTGATACCACTGACGAGCATCTCCTGCTAATGAGAACATGAACATCTTCATTAATACATCTTCATGATGTATCTCCCATTGATTCATGAGTTCATGAAACTCATGGAGATGCTGAGCAGGTTTGTCCTCTTTACACTCTCTAAATATGGGCAAATAATCACCCCATTCATTTGGATTAGGGACAACATTAGGAAAACCGGGAACAGCAGAAAAATTAAAAGGAACAAACCTTCAAGCCATAATTCTTTCCATTTCGAACCAGTGGAGTCGCCAATCGATCCTCTAATCATGAATTCACCAGGTGAATGATATGCAGAATGACTGTGTCTGGTCTTTGTTCACCATCAAATACCAGATCTAATCAGTGTGTCCCAGGGGGCTCTAGGTGTAGCCAGAGGCAGTCACACTGAAACAATGGAGTCTAGACAATGGAGTCACCACAATGGAGTCGCCAGGTGTAAATGCAATATTCAATGGTTCTAATATCTAATGCACCTTCAGAATCAGAAGCTCATTGTTGTTCTACCCGGGGAAAATTCTTCAATTCATTCCCCAAAAATAGAGCCATGAAATGTTAGCACTAAGAGTCACCCTCAGATTGCGAGAGGATAAGCCCAGTACCCATCAGAGTTTTTTGTGGATGTTTGGTTTATATGAGTGGAGTTCAATGGAAAAAACTCAATATATGAATGATGTTCAACGCAGAACTGGACAAGAAATGTACAGGGAAGTGAGGGCCACAACTAACTTCAATCAGTGAATTGAGTTTAAGTGTAAGCAGAGGGAAGACTTAGTGAGAAAGGTGGACAAGACTGCTATGGGCATCATGCCTTCAAGGAGCTTGGAGAAGAAAAACTCAGACTCAAGATCACTCTTAAGCTCAAGTTTCAGACACTAAAATATGTCCAAACAACACAATCATAATAGCACAATGATCAAACCTACATCACCATGCAACTACAGCAACTCGACTGGATCCTCCATGCCCGAGCCATTCAGTGTAAGAGGGAAAAATATCACAAGGAAGCTGACTAAAATTGGTCACGATATCGTTGCAATCAAACATACATTACAGTAGCATAACAACCCTCGACTCAACCCTCCATGCCCGAGTGTTTTAGCACAGCTTTTTACAAAGAGATGAAAAGAGGTTGACTTCTATTAATATGAAAGTCTCAAATCTGATACATAACCAGAGAACAGTTCTGGCTCAAAAACATTACAAAATAGGGAGTTCTACTCAACCAGTTGACGACCATAACAAACTCTTAAAACTATCTATTTATACTTTGAACTTCCCACGACCCTTAGGAGCGTGATCTAGCCTTCTCAGTCAAAGCTTTGCCTTTGAGCAGTCTTCTGTCAGATTGTGCATGTATCCACCTGTCAGACACAAATTAATCTCGACATGGCTCTGCAGGAAACTCCGTCCACGGGGGTACCTCGGGCTGACAGCTCTGTTTTCCATGGCCGGCTCCTCCATACTTTCTAATTACTGAGTGAGTCGAGGTTTCAACCACCAGCTCCATTTTCATTAACTGCCTTTTCTCGGGATTGAAACGTGGCTTAATGCCTAGGGGGAGGCCACATGTCGCTCTTAGATAGGACGCTATATAAACATGTGATTTTGGGGCCGCTCAAAGGTGGTTTGGGTTCGCACCACTTTTGAGCCCGTAATCCACAATCTTTTTCCACGTATTACTTTTTCCAAACCACGGTTTCAATTGCGGGACCGCTCAAGAAAATTATCGCCCGAGCACATCGCATCCCCGCAATGGACTGTGGTCGTCGATCTTGTGATATGGGCGAGGATTTATGATTAGTGGCTCAAATATTCCCTCTTCATATCAATGGATCAAATCTTCCCTTTTCGAATCGATGGCTGAGATCTGCTTCGTGATTCGGGCTTCAGATTTTTCAAACTTCAAATTTTATTTGCCCCAAGCATATCCTCCAAAGCTAGGGATCCGATGACACGTGGCTCCTGGATTTGGACGGCTGAGATCCACTTCGAGTCTCCGGGCTCCAGAAAAATCAAAACTCAAATATCTCATACCTTTAGTTTCTTTTATCCGGAGCTTTCAATCTGTTGGCGCGCGTCCTCGCCGATGGATGGTCCAAATTTACTTCGGGCCTTCGGCACTTCTGGCTTCGGGAATTTGACACTTAGGCACTTCAGGAATTTGAGCACTTCAGCCACTTCGGGACTTCAGTGCTTCGGGTCTTCATGCTTCGGCCCTTTGAGATTTCTAAGCACTTCTCATTTCAAATATTTCGAAGCTCATTTCCCCGAAGGCTTGGATCTACTGCCACCTGTCCCCTTTGAGATCAACGGTTCATATTCACTTCGGGGCATTTTGCTCTGGTGCTATACTTCGTGCAATTTTTCACTCTCGAATGCCTGTAAGCCGTTGATCTAGACTATTCCTGGAATTTCCGCTACTGAAATATTAATACTACCTTCTGCTTATGCCTCAATCCCGAAATAGATTGTTAAGAAAGTTGTGCTTTGTGTTCTTGGTTGCAGCCTGCACGATCAAGGATTTGGATAATTTGTTGTGGGTCGGGGAGAATAGAGAGAACAATAACATAAACAAAGGAGATGGGTGTTCATCCTTAGAGAAAAATAGAGAGGTTTAGGCCCGAGACTTCCTTCGGGTAATACATAAAGGGGAAACAGGGTGCTCGAACGAAAAAGGTGCAAACACACATCGATTTTAACAATCGAAAGGGACAAATTTCAAGACCTAGCCTATGAAAAAGAGAGAGACAAGGAAAAAATTTATAGACTCGGGTATATCGACACACACCTATGGCCCTTGAAAACCTTATGTCATAACATTTTTCTCCAAATGGGATGGCATGCTCCCTGCGAGCTTCCAAGAACAAGTAGTTCCAGTGCCTTATTTGTTGGGTTATGGAGTCGAGCTCAATACTTTCGCTGAAGAAAGCAGGGAAATATGTACACACTACTATACTAAAAATGAAAACAAACACATGGGCTCCAGAAGAATCTTATTTATGTACAATCCTTTACTAACTGATTTTTACAAAGTGTTAGGTGAAAGTGGACTTCCACCGGAACCAGTCAAGTAACCTCCTAATTGAAAACTTATTTACTCTATCATTGATCAATAAAAGATAATGAAAC
This sequence comes from Picea mariana, assembly GCA_032191745.1. NCBI lineage: Eukaryota > Viridiplantae > Streptophyta > Pinopsida > Pinales > Pinaceae > Picea > Picea mariana. Next base: position 1,174,984 of record JASDQU010100442.1, on the reverse strand, counting down.
TGTGACAACAAATCGATTACACTTTTCATTCCTCCTCCTAGTGCTGAAGGCAAGATAAATTTTGGAGGATTCAATACTTGGAAAAAATGCCACTCCATGTACTGCCCTACAGGATCATAAAATAGGTGACAAAACCTACTAGGTTGGTAACAAAAAACATGCTATGTCTTACAACTGCTCGCCTTTGGTTGAACGTATGTGGAAAGCACAAGTGAGTGCAAGGTTGATGCAAGCTGTTGATCCACTTTTTCTTTGTCTTCTCCGATAACCTCTATTAGATGAGGGCAAGGGATCTCTTCGTGTATATCAATGACTTGATGCTTCTCTTTAACATATTGTTGAATGTCATATGCAGACCCGGGATGGTTGATTTCCACATCATAATCTGATTCATAGCCATCATATATAGACTGGCTGCTTCCCAAGTCAACAAAATGTGATGTAGGGATCTTCTCTTCTTCATATGAATACTCATCAAAGATAGGTGAGTGCACAACTCTTTTATTTTGCACAAGAAAATGAGAAACCTCTAGATTCTTCTCTTCAATCCCAGGTGAAAATACATCATGGGGAACCTCTTGAAGGAAAAGAGAAGAATCCTCCTCCACAACCATATCTTCTTTTAAATATGAGACAAGAGGTGTACCAGGTCTTCACCAGACTCATCACACGAGAAATAATCTATCATTTTTTGGATGTAGAATGCAAACTTCTTACAACAGTCACCCAAAATAAGATGAGACGGGTAACTCTTATCATAATATGCATTAAAAGCATCGTGAAAATACTTCAAAGAATGGATACTAGGAGCAGGGAGATATTTACACCATTCACGAGCATCTCCCTCCAAATAAAATTTGAACATCTTGATCAAGACATCCTCGTGAAAAAATTCATGCTCAAGCATGCATCTATGAAAATTGAATAAGTGGTTACCGGGATCATCATGCTCGCTTCCTCTGAATCTCAGAAGATAATCATCCCATTCATTTCTATCCAGCACTGGATGTGGATAACCAGATATGACTAATAGATTGAAAGGGGAAAAACTCTGAGCCAAGATATCCAAGAGATGTGGCTCCTCCTTTTCTCCTTCATGGCTCTCCCCGAGATCAGTTTCACAATCGCTATAAAAAGGAACCATGGAAAATCTCTACTCTTCGTTGTCTTCGTTGGGATATCCATAAAAATTTGTTTGTTCTTGTTCAGTATCGTACATCACTTCTTCATCATAATTAGGGCTACCAAGAACATATGTTTAAAGGACTGGAATATCCTTTGCATTTTCTTCATAAGATCAGCAAGTGAAATCTGTCTCCAATCCCTCTATTCTTGTAGAAAAATATTTTACCAACTCCATCAACTCCTCTGAGGTATATCCTTCATTCTCACAGCTTTCACAAGAACGAACTATGTCCTAAACACCATATCTATATTCCTCACAACAACTATGACGAATTAACTTAGAAAAATAAAACTTTTGACAATGTCTATTGAAAGCTGCATGAAATTCTCCCAGGGAGGAGATGTTGGCAGGGGGTAAGGAGTAATACCACTGAAGAGCATCTCCTACTAATGAGAACATGAACATCTTCATTAATACATCTTCATGATGTATCTCCCACTGATGCATGATTTCATGAAAATCATGGATATGTTGAGCAAGGTTGTCCTCTTTACGCTCTCTAAATATGGGAAAATGATTTCCCCATTCATTTGGAGTAGGGACAACATTAGGAAAACCGGGAACAACAGAAAAATTAAAAGGAGAAACCTTCGAGCCAGGATTCTTTCCATTTCTAACCAGTGGAGTCATCAATCGACCTTTAATCATGGAGTCGCCAGGTGAATGATATGCAGAATGAGTGTGTCTGGTCTTTGTTCACCATCAAAGACCAGATCTGATCGATGTGTCCCAAGGGGCTCCATGTGTAGCCAGAGGCAGTCACACTGAAACAATGGATTCTAGACAGTGGAGTCACCAGGTGCAAATGAAATATTCAATGGTTCTGATATATGATGCACCTTCAGAATCAAAAGCTCGTTGTCATTCTACCTAGGGAAAAGTCTTCAATTCATTCCCCGACAACGGTGCCATGAAATGTTAGCACTGAGAGTCACCCTCAAATTGTGAGAGGATAAGCCCAGTACCCATCAAAATTTTTTGTGGATGTTTGGTTTATATGAGTGGAGTTCAATGGAAAAAACTCAATATATGAATGATGTTCAACATAGAACTAAACAAGAAATGTATAGGGAAGTGAGGACCAAAAATAACTTCAGTCAGTGAATTGAGTTTAAGTGTGAACAGAGGAAAGACTTAGTGAGAAAGGTGGACAAGACTGTTATGGGCATCAGGCCTTCAAGCAGCTTGGAGAAGAAAAAATCGGACTCAAGATCGCTCTTAAGCTCAAATTTCAGACACTGAAATATGTCCAAAAAACATAGTCATAACAGCACAATGATCAAACCTACATCACCATGCAACTACAGCAACTCGACTGGATCCTCCATGCCTGAGACATTCATTGTAAGAGGGAAAAGGATCACAAGGAAGTTGACTAAAACTGGTCATGACACCACTGCAATCAAACCTACATTACAACAGCATAACAACCCTCGACTGGATCCTCCATGCCCGAGTGTTTTAGCACAATTTTTTACAAAGAAATGAAAAGAGGTTGACTTCTATTAATCAGAAAGTCTCAAATCTGATACATAACCAAAGAACAGTTATGGCATCAAAAACATCACAAAATAGGAAGCTTTGCTCAACCAGTTGACGACCATAACAAAATATTAAAACTATCTATTTATACTCTGAACTGCCCACGACCCTCAGGAGCGTGATCTGGCCTTCTCAGTCAAAGATTTGCATCTGAGCAGTCTTCTATCAGATTGTGCATGTATCCTCCTGTCAGACGCAAATTCAGCTCGACATGGGTCTGTAAGAAACTCCGTCCACGGGGGTACCTCGGGATGACAGCTCTGTTTTCCATGGCCAGCTCCTCCATATTTTCTAATTACTGAGTGAGTCGAGGTTTCAACCACCAGATCCATTTTCATTAACTCCCTTTTCTCGGGATTGAAACGTGGCTTAATGCCCAAGGGGAGGCCACACGCCGCTCTCGGATAGGACACTATATAAACACATGATTGCGGGGCCTCTCAAAGGTGGTTTGGGTTCACACCGCTTTTAAGTCCGCAATCCACCACCTTTTGCCATGTATTACTTTTTCCAAACCACAGTTTCAATTGCAGGACCACTCAAGAAAATTATCGCCCGAGCACGTCGCGTCCACGCAATGGACTGTGGCCATCAATCTTGTGATCTGGGTGAGGATTTACAATCAGCGGATCAAATCTTCCCTCTTCAGGTCAATGGATCAGATCTTCCCTTTTCAAATCGACAGGCGAGATCTGCTTCGTGATTCGGGCTTTGGACTTTTCAAACTTCAAATTTATTTGCCCCAAGAAAATCCTCCAGAGCTAGGGATCTGATGGTGCATGGCTCCTAGATTTGGATGGCTGAGATCCACTTCGGGTCTCCTAGCTCCGGGAAAATCAAAACTCAAATCTCCCTTACCTTCAGCTTCTTTTACCCAGAGTTGTCAATATGTTGACGCGTTTCCCCATCAATGGATGGTCCAGATTCACTTTGGGCCTTCGGCACTTCTGGCTTCGGGAATTCGATGCTTCGGCACTTCGAGACTTCGGCCACTTCAGCCACTTTGGGAATTTGGTGCTTCGGGTCTTCAGGCTTCGTCCCTTCAGAATTTCTAAGCACTTCTCATTTCAAATATTTCGAAGCTCATTTCCTTGAATTCTTGGATCTACTGCCACATGTCCCCTTTGAGATCGGTGGTTCATATTCACTTCGTGGATTTTTTCTCTGGCACTATACTTCGTGCAAGTTTGCACTCTGAAACGCCCATGAGCCGCTGATCTGGACTGTTCCTAGAATTTCCGCCACTGAAAGATTAAAACTGTCTTCGACTTATGCCTCAATCCTGAAATAGATTGTTAAGAAAGTTGTTCTTTTTGTTCTTGGTTGCGGCCTGCATGATCAAGGATTTGGAAAATTTGTTGTGGGCTGGGGAGAACAGAGAGAACAGCAACAGAAAAAAAGGAGACGATTGTTCATCCTTAAATAAAAATAGAGAGTTTTAGGGCTGAGACTTCCTTCGGGTAAGAAATCAAGGGGAAACAGGGCGCTCGAACAAAAAAGGTGCAAACACACACCGATTTTAACAGTTGAGAGGGACAAATTTCAAGACCTGGCCTACGAAAAAAAAAAGAGAAAAGGAAAAAATTTATAGACTCGGGTACATAGACACACACCTATGGCCCTTGACAAACTTATGTGATAACAGATACCACAAATGACACCAATTTATCTCCTTTCTCCTTTGTCTATTTTCTGCAAACAATCTCAACATCGGCTCTGATACCACCTTATGCAATGCCCCTACTCCCCCGTAAGGCTACACGACCTCCCGGTCAAGGATCTCTGATGCTTGATTCAAATGACTCTTTGAAACCTTGATGGTCTCATTCTATATCTAAACACAGGCCCTTTCGGATTTTTGGCACAGGTCTTATGGCACCCGTGACCTTCCCCTTCGCGCTTGTGAAATATCAAAGTTTGGGCGCTAGCTCCTTTTTTGATAAGCCCCTCCTTGATGTGACCTTGGGTGATGACCTCATGTAAACATGTGATTACGGGCGTGCCCAAGAGTGGTTTGGAACCAAACTACTTTTTGCCCCGCAATTCACCTCGATCCACCACGTGTCCTTTTACCAATACCATGGTCTTGATTGCAGACCTCCCTCAACTTTTTAAATCTCGAGCACCTTCTATCCCCACAATTTGAGGTGACCGTCGATCCCATGATATTGACGGTGCTTATGAACTAAAGGCTGAGATCTTTCCCTTCCAAGTATGTGGATCATATCTGACCTTTTCAAATCAACGGGCGTGATTTTCTTCGCGATTCGGCGTTCAGAGTTTTAAACTCTCAAACCTTGTTTTCTCCCACAATGACATATCTTCTTCCGCATGCCCTCTTCAATCAATGGTTCTGATCATTTTAGGATTCCGGACTTCGTAAATCTCAAATCTCAACTCTTTTCCCAATTGCTTTTATCTGGTGTTGGTAATCCACTAACGTGTGTCTCCCACTGATCTGACGGCTGCAGTTCCTTCGGGTCTTCAGACTTTGTATTTCTCAATTTTCAACTTTCACTTTCCCTCTAAGTATGCGGATTTCTGTCGTGTGTCCACTTGAATCGGACCGTTGAGATTTACTTCTGGTCTTTACCCGGATTCCACAGATTTGCACCACGTCTCACCCTAAATTTGACGGCTATGAATTACTTCGGGTCTTTACTTGGAGTCCACAGATTCACGCCACCTGTCCTCTAGATCTAACGGTTGATATCTCCTTCGGACTTCAGGTTTCGGGAGTTTCAACTCTCAACTAAAACTCTCGAAGTGATTTCCCCGAAGCCACTGATCTATTGACACATATCTCCTGGTGATCAACGGTCAGGATCTACTTTGGATACCTCACCTCCTCTTGGTCCACAAACTTTTGGAGTTGTTAACCTTGCACCACCTGTCCTTTTTTACGATGGACGGTCCCGAATTACTTCGGGACTTCAGAAATTTGGTAAGTCCACTCTTCTGCATGTGCAAAGAGCTAAGGTTCGTGCACCTTTCTTTGATCAGATGGTTTTTGGTCCTCTGCACTGTGATCCAACAACTGTTGTTGCTCCTCCTCCTAAGCTTCTGATTTCTTCTGACTTCAAATATTTTCTAAGTGTTAAAAGGTTTTGACCTTTTCTCCTTCTATGAGTTCGTCTCTTGGACCTCGTCTGCACTTCTAAAAAGCGCTATCTCTTATGATCTTGATCTCCTTGAATATTTTGATTTCCCACGCACTCCTTCCATTCCTGGGATTTCGATAACTTAGTTCTAAGGATTTCTCAAAAATGAATTCTTCCCATACTCCTTGTGTTCCTCTATCCTGGTTCTTCAACACTTGGTCGCTCCTTGACGATGTGCACTCCTTGCACCTGGTCTAAGTTCCATTTGTTCTCTCTGAACTCCTATGAGTCAATATGAGACTCTGTCTAAGCACTCCTTGCTTACGAGATTCACACCTTGCATACGAGTTTCAGAAGAGAAACAATTGAAACTTATCCAGTTTCATCTCAACCTCATATGATTAACTCTTAACAATCATACATGAATGAAATGAACTAAATCACACACACAGAATGCAACATTCATTAAATCACACATCAAAATGAACATAGTCCGAAGGATTTGGAAAATTTTGTTTGTTTTATTCATTCATGAAACAAATTACATAGTATTGCAGTTCTTCACTATGTCTCTCTTCTACTCTATTTTTTCTCTACTGACCTCTCTCTCCCTATCTCTATTACAATACAACAACAAACTATCTAAGGAATGGCTCCACGAGCTCTCTTTGTCATGTCTGCAACCTATCCTATCAAGTCTTAGTGGTTACGTACCTTGTCCTATTACAATAACTATCAGTTATTACACGATAAGAGCCGAAACTCTATATCTGCAACTCCTTACAGTCGTATAAGACTTTACAAGCAAGATATATTAAAAAACATTATTTCCAAAATATCTCAACAACTTTATTTACTTTTGAGTTAAATGTTGATTTGAAATTCTGCCATGTTGAGATGTCGTATCCTTGCCTCTACACTTGCATATTTTACTTTGAAGGCGATGCTCCTGCATCAATACCACTCAAGCCAAATAAGAAGGGTTGAGCCAACTCGAGTTCAGATTCCCGATGGGCTGATTCCACAAGCATGATCCAAAGGGTCTGGTCTTGCAACATGCTTCTCAAGTGTCATCATGTTGGATGTACTCCCACGACAAATTCGAAGATGAAGTCTTCACAGAAAATTCCCAAGACTGGGATGAGGTGGTACAAAGGATGGTCAACCCGAAAATGACCAAGTTCAGGGCCATAAGCTTATATGAACAGGCAACAACAATAGAACAGTCAGCTCAAGAGGCCCTCAGAACCAGGGAATAAATCAGAGCGACAGAAGCAACATAGGTTTCCCTAGTGGCTCGGGTGCAGAACAGGGTATTTCCTATGACACAGGATGCACGGGAAAGGGGATTGCTCATGATAGAACAAGAATAGAGAGTAATATATCAGATGCAGGATGACCCAGACCTCATAGAAATAACAAGGGTCCCTGTCGACAACCCAATCAAAAGCCGAGTAGGTCCAAGTGCCCCAGAGCTAATACAAATTGATGAAATCACTGGGTTAGATAACCCTAAAGTTACAACGCCATAGGCCATATCACCAGGGGACATTTTAGCTCAGCCAGAGATAGCAAGGACATCAAGGAGAGAAAGTGCACCAAACCCCCTCCATGACTTAATAACAATCTATGACGATGAGGAGAGTTCGGAGGTGTCCTTGGTGACTCTGGTGTAGATCATAGAGGAGAAGGAACCCGAGAAGGCATCTTCCCCAGCTCCCGATGCTCAAATTCAAGGCCTTTCGCAAAATTACCAAGAGGTCGAAAGTGTCTTAGACACTGAGATACTCGATGTATCGAAGACCTAGGAGGATAGCCTGAAGGACTAGCCAGGGTTGGGAGAACAAGAAGAAGAAGTTCCACAGCAGGAAATCGACATCTCAACAGTCGATTATCAAGTAAGTACCGAGCCTGCCCCTGATGCTTCAATTTTAGCCGGTACTTTACTTCCCAATGAGCAACAACTAGAGGTCAGACCTTCGGAACACACGGAAGAGGTTCAAGAACCCAGTCTTGAATAGATATACATTGTTCGAAGCCTGGGAAATATGATTACCTAGGGAGATTAGCAAATCCCCGAACCGGTGGATGAGGTTGCTGATATACAAGCCATCTCCTATGACCGGAAGAGGAAAGCCATCGTGAAGAGAATTACCAAGAAGAGGAGGCTTACTCTAGATCGCTCCATCCTCATCACCACAAAGGAAAAAATGATTATCATGGACCATGCCAAGACATCTGAGCTTATCAACGCATGGATGGAAATCACAAATGCCACCCTGGATAGAGAGAAAAGGGATGAAAATTAGTTGGCCACTACGTTGAAGGAGTTGGAACATCTACACCATTTGGCTAAATATTATCAGGACTCCACACAGGCCATGGTGTTCTTGAGAAGCGAATTCCAAGACTCCTACAATAAATTCACAAATGAGTAGCACATGTTCACTGCAGGAATAGTCAATTTCCAAGAAGACACCCTCATGGCGTTGGCGACATGAAAAGACATGGAAATATGGTATGATAAATAACACCAAGCAGTGGAAAGAATCGAATACATCATCTCCATTCAACAGGGTCAAGACGCCGAAGAACACAGCATTCGGATACTAAGGGATAGAAGCATTGATCGCATAAAGAAGTCGGTCGACTACTGGGTGAAAATGGCCTAAGAACCTCACCAGGAAATCCAACAGAAATGGGTCAAGTGCGAAAATATTTGGACCAATATCAACATGAGATACATCGGCCTCCCAGAATTCAGCACACCCGATGACTTTGTCGACTTGCACGACATAGTCAAATTACATGTCGAACAAGACTCATCGTGGGCTGCGGAGATAACAAAGGTGGCGAACATGGCACCAGGACAAGTACAGCAGTTCATGGAGCACCCGATAAAGGCTCGGATAGTGCTACATCAGTTAAGTGTTAAAGTAGTCAAATATCGGGCACGGTCAGTGGAGATAAAGGAGATCCTTTCGGCCCCAACGGACCAACATAGGTTCACGTATGCCAACACCTGCGAGGAACTCTTCATTAAATGGTCAAAGTATGAGAAGAGTCATCCACTCAAGTGAGATCATTTGATGACTCTTAGAAGACTGAGAAATGAAAGCACCATGTGGCGATTTTTTTTGTTTACTTAGCTACACTTTTGATAGTTATTTTTAGTTAATAATATGTTATAAATAAGAGGATCGACCTATTAGAAAAGGTCGATGGTTTTTGCAAATAACCTCATTTTTGGATTGTAAAGAATTATTTCGGAGCTGCCTTAATTGAGAAGTCTTGTTTACGACCAGAGACAAAGTTTTTTTTTGTTTTTCATCAAAAGCGTGTATGATTGGATCTAAAGAAGAATTATTTTTTATTTCATCTCATGAATGTATGTTGTAATGAGTAAGAGCTTCTGAATCTGTTGATAATTTATCTAATTCAATATGTTTATAGTTCTTGTCTCTAATGATGAAGAGTAAATCGTTGTGTTAATATGTGATTGATGATTAGAGTTAAGAAAACTATTTTTCTTGCCGTCGTTTATTGCATGTATGTTTTTCTTCTGATAATTGTATCTTAGTCGATAATTGGAGCACCAACAGGTTAATGTATTAGTACTAGACTGGTTGTAGGTGTAAGAATCATTATCTGCATGCTTGAGTATGAGGGTTATCCCGAGCTCATCCTTCTTCAGTAGTTAAGTCCTTTCCCCTTTGTTACCCAGCTGGTTTATTCCAGCATTCATCTTGTATCGGTCCCACGTGTAAGAGAAAATACAAAAAGAGAACGTTTGAACTAAAGGAGGAGTTTTCACAAGAAGACATCCCATCCCACCAATCACTACGTAAAGCCCATCGATTAATTGGTCGGATCACAAGATCTGGAGAACCATTCCAACATTAAACGTTGTAGAGTCTAATTGAGCCTCGATGGCGGGTTTGGTTCCTACTATTGAGTTAAATGGATTTAGGACCCTCAACAGAAATCTCTCTTTGAGTTAATTTATTTAAGCTACAGAAATAAAGTATATATTTCATACACTTTTTTTCATAGGTTTTGATTTCCTAAAAACGTCGTTTAGGGCCTCAAAATCTCCCTACAAGTTCATGACCTTCAAAATCCCGAAAAATTCATAGAAAATATGATTGTTTTACTACTATAACAGCCTTTAAATCTGAGTCTTTGATCTCAAGTTAGGAGAAATTTGGATCATTGATCCGCTCTCCATCAGCGATCGACTAATTCATTTGGATGCACACAACACCTTTTCAAAAATACCAACCCAATCGTCGACGATCGGCCCTTTCCTTTGATAATAGATTGCAAGAAATCACTAAACTAGACAACCTGACCATCGATTGTTGGCCATCGACGATTTTTCATTGGAAGATGAAACTCCTTACCAATTTAGCCGACCCGACCACCGACCATTTTCCATCTCTTCGTTGATGTGGAAACTATGATGATGTAGCCTAACACGTAGATGTTGACGTAGCATGACATGTAGACTCTGACATGGCACTCTGTTTGTTGTAGCATGACACATCATCTTCCTCTTTTCGCCATTGGTCATCGAAAGTTTTTCTTGGATGACCTAAACACCTCGTCGAATCGGTCGATACCCGACCATCGACCATCTACCATCAACCCTTTCTCTTGCTCGATTGAAACACTTCATTGAATCGGATGACACCTGGCCATTGTTCATCGGCGATTTCCATTGGTGACTAAAATACTTCATCGATTCAGTCGACCCGACCATCAGCAATTTCTCTTGGCCAACTCTAACACTTAGAATTTTTTTACCAAAACTTGGATGATTTGGCTCGTCGATATTCCATCCCGAATGATATTGACCATTTATCCATAAAAATTCACCCAACTCTGCCAACGAGTCTCAATTGTTGATTTTCTCTATTTTCCAAGCTCCAAAAAAAAATCTTGATCGTCAATTGGCTCCAAATTCCCAATGGCCGAAAATGAACCTAGACCGTCAGTCTATCTCATTTCCCCAACTGCCAAAAATGAATATTGGCCATTGATCTACTATATCTTTCCAAACTATGAAAACATTATAAGTTTTTTAAATATATTAAAAATGAATCTGAGCCATTGATCTAGAATTCGGACATGATCTCGGTTGTCGATTCACTGAACTCTGCCCAATTCTACAATGGCCATTAAAATATGAAATTCAACCTTCCAAATTGATTTTTAACTCTGCAACTCTGGATATTTACTCCATCAACCCTCTCTTCGAAGGTTATGAGGCAAATCTGACCTGAATTTGCTCACGAATTTGGGGACTTTGCTCTGATTTTTCACTATTTTTCCCCAAATTCACACAGACCAGAATATGTAACAATGAATATGTCCAAATTCGCACTAGTTCTAGCCCATACAAGCCCAGTGTTTGAACCAAAATCTATGGTACCATAATGTAATTTTTCCCACCCCCGTTGAGGTCCATTACGTGCGGAATACTCATAAAAATTAAAATTTTCTACTAACTAATTTCCTATAGCTTATCAACTACTAATTACATATAGATTTAACTATTATCTGATATTATTAAGTAAATGCGTCTATAGAATTTTAAACAAGCATGAATTCAACTAATAACACACACAACATCATATAAGTTCTTATTAAACACGGAGTTCGTGCATAGCAATTTAACTCATAAATACAACACATAAACATATAAAACACTTATATTTTAATCCAGTTGTGCAACAAGCTGCTTGGGACGGACGTTCCACCCAAACATATACTTTTTTTCCAAATCTCAACAGCAAGTCACTTCCGAGATAGAGCTAGCAATCCACAAAAGAGGGTGGTCTCTCATTGTCCACTCGCAGCTCAAAAAATCCCACAACCCATTAGTATTCTCCTACAACTATCCCAGTTTTCCACCAACTCTCTTCCTTTTGACTTGCCCAACCCAATGAATGTACCCCTTCACTAATATCATCCCCTTGAGTGTCTCATTCATCTATTAGGGTCTCTCTAACATAGGTAACCAGGAATCTCTCTGCTGGGAAAAATTAATGGAGCTCATTGCTAGGAAAACTACTAGCCACAACAGCAAACACTTGTTGTTATAGTGAAACTCACATAGGAGTTCACTCTTCAGGCCTGACAACCTGTATATTCAGTCTTCAACTCCAAAATTCTCCAAAAACACTCCATAATTTTCCCTCCATGGTCACTCCAGCTCGAAGCTCTCTTTTTTTCTCTCTACTTGTTGTTCATGCCAAAACCTTGCCTATCTAAAATTGTTGTAACTTCCCATGTGAATTCCTCTCTTTGGCTTACTTGCTTGACTCACACACTTCCCCAAGATGATTGTACTCAACCCCCATTCTCCCAATAACTATTGGATGTGACTTCTCACACCCACCCTCTCACATGCATTCAATGATTAGCTTTGGGGACACTCAATCAAAAAATAGAGTATAATACATATTGATAATAAAATTCAAGAATGTGGGTCGAAATGATAGACATGGGTAATTCCCCCTTGGACCCCTCTCCTAGACATTCTCCTAGACCCTCCTCTCTCTTGTGGATTAATTCATCCCTCATCTTTGTCCATGTCCCCTTAGCAATTGGCATCACATTTTATTACTAAATTCAGAAATACAAATCGCATATACATCGCTTGGCCGTAGCCACACATTATATCTACATTAAGAATTAATTAAACTAGGGATTATATTGCGGACATTACAGCTTGGATTTCAAAGCCAGGTGTTTGTTCCCCATAGTGTCAAGCATTTGCATGTCCTGGTAAGTCAACTTGCTCTCCCTCAAATTCTCTGCATCTTTCAAATAATGATAAGGTGGTGAAAGGGAAAGAAATGTGCTCCTTAATGGAATCTGATTTGGGTCATGTGGACCTACCTCCCCTTAATAGTGATTTCGTAATGGCTATGATAGTCCCTGTCATCCCTTGTATGGGTCATTTATCTAACCCCCCAAACCTTTTCCAAGATTGGGTCATGTTACTCAGTCATTTTCAGATCCTTCATCTTCAGCTAACCCCTTGGATTCACCTATGGGCTCTTCCACCTTGAATTTTGTCTTAAACTTTGATCATCTATTGAGGTCGAGAGTTAAAAAGGGACTCTCGGAATCCTTTGTCAGAGGTCTTGCGATGGAGAAGGTGGTGACACCTCAGTTAGGGACAAAATCCTTCTTGTCGAAATCCTAGTCTCATGCAATGAAGGAAATAAAAAATGGAAGGAAAACCACCATTGTTATGGCCCTTGGAGTAGGGAAATCCCTGGTCAAAGGTTCTAAATAATCATTATTTATTTCAACGCTCGTGGGGTAGGGAGCGCCTCAAAAATTCTATCTCTCAAGAGATTGGTTGCATACTGTAAAGCAAACATAATCCTAATTTAGGAGACCATGTGTTCAAGAGAAAAGGCGATGGATTCTTTCATACCTTGGTCACGGGATTGGTCTTTTTGGGTGATTGATTTGATTGGTTTTTCTGGAGGGATCCTTTCATCCTGGAGTCCAAATTTTAAATTTGTTTCTTTTATGACTTGTTGATCATGAATAATGGTGGATGTGGAGGATTGCCCTCTGGTGTCATCATTTAGAATTATTAAAATCTATAGGTCTTATGCCGGTAAACACCTCTTTTGGTATGGTTTAAGTGAGTCAAGTCTTCTTCGGGCTCAAAATGTTATTATCTATGGGGACCTAAATTTCACATTGTCTTTGAAGGAAGTTTGGGGGAGACACCCTAGGAGGAATCCAATGGAAGGTGTTTTCATGCATTGGGTTGTGTCTCATCATCATTTTGATTTGGAACCCCCAAAGGTGTCCCAAATGTGGAGAAATGGGCATAAAGGTGATGACCTGGTCACCAAAAAGTTGGACAAGTTTCTCATAGCAGACAAAATGTTGGAAAATATATGGATCTTTAAATCATTGGTTATGGTGGGGGGAGTCTCAACCCATATTCTCATCCTACTTAGCATCTCAAAAAGTGGATTCAAGCCCCCTTCTCCCCTTAAGTTCAATCATTCTTGGTTAGAGGAAAATGACTATAGGACTCTTATAGTTGAATCTTGATTTCACTTGTGTGAATCCTTGGGAGTTTCTTTCATGAAACAAATACAAACAATCTTGCAAAGGTAAAACAAGTTTCCACGACTTGGTCACAATATTTAAATATGAAAAATAGTGCCCTTTTTCAGGAAGTAGAATGCAAGCTCGAATATATGTTGATTAATAAGCATGCGGATTCTCTTTCTCACGAAGAGGAGGAAGAGTAGATTGTTAGCTAAAAATCAATGGATTTCGGCCATAGAGGAATCCAAGTGGAGGTTACTAGAGTGGTGTGATTGCAGAAAGGAGATAACAATACCAAATTATTTCATAGTTATGCAAATCATCGCAAGCATCTTAACTTGATAGAAGAAATTGAGAATGCAAAGAGTCAAAAAGTCTCTTCTTTTGAAGAGATATCCAAGGCAGGTGTGGATTACTTTTCAGGCCTTTTTGCAGAGCCTCCAAGATTCCCTATTTTAGAAACCTTAAAAGTCATATATTTCATCCTCGGATCTATAAATGATGAGATGAATGAATTTTTCCAGGCTAAGGTTCAAGAGGCTGAAATCTTTGCTACTCTTGAAGCTTTCCAAAAAGGAAAAAGTCTTGGTTCAGACGGGCTAACTGTGGAATTTTTCCTAGGCTTTTATGATTTAATTAAAGATGATTTGCTAAAGGTAGTTCAGTAATCTCAACAATCTGGCAAAGTCCTTGGTTCTTTAAACAATACTTTATAGGCTCTAACTCCCCAAAAGAAGAAACAATTTCCTTCGAAGATTTCAGACCAATCTCTTGTTGCAACCTGATCAATAAGCTAATTTCCAAGATAATTTCTAATTATCTAAAACCTATCTTGAGCGGTGTGATTTCCGATGAAAAATTTGGGTTCCTTGATAAGAGGAAAATTCATGATGTTGTAGCTTTGGCCCAGGAGACTCTTCATTCCCTTAAGACAAAAAAGACGCCAGTCTTAGTTCTTAAAATCAATCTTTCAAAGGCATATGATAGAGTCATATGGGTTTTCATAAGGTTAGCTCTAATTCAGATGGGCATGAATCTAAATACAGTGAATTGGATAATGGGATGTGTGGAATCAACCTCCTTTGTTGTTTTGATCAATGGATCTTCGTCCTCCTTCTTCAGTCCATCAAGGGGATTGACGCAAGAATGTCTTATGCCTCATTTTTTATTTCTAATCATTGTTGAGGAATTGAGCAGACTTATTATCAAGGCTAAGAGTGCAGGTCTTCTGAAAGGAATAAAAGTTCCCCTTGAGGTTTTTCTTATGCATCTTCTTTTTATTGACGATGTCATGATCTTTGGTGTAGGTAATATAAAGGAATTTCAACAGGTGAAGTATATTTGTGATCCTTATTGTGTTGCCACAGGCATGCAAATTAATATGTCAAAATCAACAATGTTGATTTATCCTATTAAAGAAGAGCTTATGACCCAGTTGATTGACATGTTACCTTTCAATCAAAAAAGCATCAAAGAAGGGATCAATTACCTTGGATTTGAGTTAAAACCTTGTGGCTATAAGGTGGATGATTGGTTGTGGCTTCCTAAGAAAATTTAGGCAAGAATTTCATCCTCGACTTTATGTATGCTTTCTAGAGGTGGGAGATTGGTTCTCTTAAACTCATTTCTTAGCAGTATCTCAGTTTATTGGGCCTCCATTGCTAAGATCCCAAAAAGTATTCTCACTCGCATAAGGAAATTTTGTTTCCAGTTTTTATGGTCATGCAAAAAATATGTCACAGGCATTCCCCTTGTAAAATGGACTCAGATTGCAATGTCGAAACATTTGGGAGGTTGGGGAGTCAAAAATACATTTTGGTTTACTACGGCACTGACGACTAAAATCCTTTGGAGGCTCCACCACAATTCCATGTTGTGGGGGCAAGTGATGGCAACTAAATATTTCCTTGGAAGATCGATAGTGGATTGGTTCAGAGAATCAATCAAATCAATGGTGAACTGATCTATAGTGTGGAAAGTGATGGTTGAGGTGGTCCCTTTCATAGGCGACTGGATTGTGTGGAAGGTTGGAAATGGTAAGAGCATTCGTGTAGGGGAGGATCCTTGGAAAGGAGCTTTGAATGAATGCAAATTTTTCGACAGTTTGATCTCTGGCCTACACAACTGAGGCATTTTTCAATTTGGGATGCAAAATTGGGAGGATTAGATCAGGTTGGCATGTCAGTTTAGAAATCTTTAGATGATCTAGGACTGGAAGGGGAAAAATTGGCTCATTTTTCTGAGTATGTGAACATGCTAAAATAAAATTTTATTTGTCTCGGGGAAGAGGACTCTAACTCACTTTGTTGGTCTAAAAGTCCACTCAATGGACAATACAACGCCAAGCTGGGATACCTTTCATTAGCTAAAGAATATTTTGGGGGACCAAAGCGGTGGTGGTGGGAGGATATTTGGAAGTTCCACGCTCCTTTGAAAGTGAAATTGGCTTTCTAGCTTGGTCTTCAGCAGAAGCTTCTTATGTAGGACGTGGGGATAAAACGAGGATGGAACGGGCCTAGAAGGTGTGTTCTTTGTAGAGATGAGAAGGAAACAACAACCCATTTGTTTGTTTATTGTCATTTTGCGAGGAAGGTATGGGCAACAGTCTTATCTATGTTTAAAGAAAAGAAGCATCGTTTGAGCGATAGTCTGGAAGAATGGTTTTTCAACTAGAAAAAGATGCAGCTAGCAAGTGAATTTGGATCAGCTCTAGGTATTTTTATATATTTTATAGGGTGGGCCAAAAACTTATCGATTTTCTAGGACAAGGTGATTCCATAGGAGGGGATTGTTGGGTTGATTTTTAATATGTCCTTTGAATTCAAAAACAAGCATAAAAGGTAAAAAATTGTAAGTCAATGATGTCAGAGATACATGAAGGAATCTCGTGGGGATTCTTCGAAGGGGCGAGTCAGGGGCATCAACTCCTCTGTGGAGTTGGTGTGGTCATCCATATTTCCAAAGAACACTTTTTCAAGATTCATTATGCATCGGGCAAAGACTCAAACATGAAGGCAGAGCTTGCGGCTATGTGGACATTGTTATTTTATGTTGATTTGTTGAATCTAAGGAAGGTTTAGGTGTTTTGGGACTCTAAGGTTGGAATTGACTGGGAAAACAACAAGATCCAAATTCAGGTGGTTAAATCGCAGCCTCTCGTTAACAACATCAGATCCTCCATAAATGAGTTTGAATGGTCTTCTTTTGTGCACATCTATAGGGAAATCAATACTTTAGCGGGCGAGTTGTCTACGTAGGCTTTAATGTTGGAATATGGTTCTTTCATAGCTCAAGAATTCTTTGATGGTAGTCTATGTGAGGAAAAATCCTTTTTATTGTGGTTTTCTTTGATGGATTGTTTGAGGAAGGGAACTTTCGCTTTTTGAAAAAGTTTGGAAATGTTTTTTGACATGGATAAACAAAATTTGTTTGTATGTTATATATGCAGTAAAGTTTTTAAAGAAGATATATAGAATGATATGATGAGGACAGAGACATTTATATCACTATTGTTTTGGAAAATATACAGTCCCAACTTGAACATAAATATGTATACTCATTTTTATGAATACAAGTTTTTTTCTTGGTGAAAAAAAAATCATATAAATCCATTTTATCTTCATCTATAATGCACTTTTTAATAAATGAATCATATTCAATTTAATAAAATGCAATATAATTTTAACACAAAATCATACAAGCAAATATTTAAATTTAATATAAAATTATACATACATGTACTTAAATATTTAAATTTAATATAAAATTATACATACATGTACTTAAATATTTAAATTTAATATAAAATTATATAAACACACAAAACACACATGCATGAAGAGTCGATCATCCTTCACCAACCTAGAAAATGCACCTCTTGTTTCAATGCAAAAGGAATTCCATGCTTATTGCAAAAATCAACCCACACTTACCATGTCATATTGATTTTGGTAGGGAAGGAAATTAGTCCTTGTGGTTACACTAAGTGATGAAAGGTATTAAGGCTACCATTTGTTGTTTGGATTAAAATAAAAAGGATAAACGAAAAAGGATAGTCTATGAATTGGTACGATTCTCAATAAAGATGTAGAAAAGTAAGATTCTCCCCTTTTTAATAGTGTGAAGTAATAATGTTAATATATGAATTTTGATTAATAATATTAGCAGTTTATTTAAATACATAAAAATGATTATAATTTAAATATTTAATTATAAATTTAAGTTTTGAATTTATTAAAAAAGGAATTTATATTATTTGTTTTGAAAAAGATATTATCATTAATTAATTAAGATTCTTCCTTTTAATAGTGTGAAGTAATAATGTTAATATATGAACTTTGATTAATAATATTAGCAGTTTATTTAAATACATAAAAATGATTATAATTTGAATATTTAATTATAAATTTAAGTTTTGAATTTATTAAAAAAGGAATATATATTATTTGTTTTGAAAAATATATCATTAATTAATTATATTCTAAGTGAATTGATGGTAGGGATATTTTATGGTGAATAGAAATAATGAATGGTGTTATTTAAATTGTATTTTTAAATACAATTTCAACAATTTTTCATAGGATTTTAGACAAAATTGATCAAAAATATATCAAAAAATAGAAAAAAAAATAAAAAAAAAGTTAATCATGAATTGATAGGGATATTCTATCACTAACAAAATGGAATCATAATAATATTTTTTAAATTCATAATTATTCATATTAATTTAATTTATTAAATATTATGTTTATTTGTTTATATGAAAGAGTGTGTTACATTTCTGACACTAAGAAGGTTGATGAAAAGCACTTTCTTAGATTGTGCAGCCTATATCCATATTAGATCTCAATTTCAAAATATTTGTCACCATACCAACACAGAAACAAAATTCTAAAGAATTGCAAATAATCTCTTACTCTATTAAGATGTCTTACTATATTAAAATGTGATAGACTAATTTGGTCTCAGTTTACTTTAATCATCATGAAAAAGGTGTTGTAATAATTATCTTCTAAATTCATAATTATCTTTAATTCATTAAATATTATGTTTTTCTTTATATGGAAAGGTGTTCCTATGCAAACAATTCAGATTTAAATTTATATAGATTAAGAATTTTTTTGTATGTAGTATAAATTCATAATTATCTTTAATTTATTGTTTTCAGATTTCTGTGGTGAGTAGTTTCGAAGAATCCGAATCAAGATTCATCATTAGGACTAATCGTAAGTTTCAAAGCTTGCTGATCTTGGTCAATTAATAGTAGATGCAGAACAGTTTTGAGATTGTAATTAGGTCGGCTATCTATAACACCCTATTTCTAGAACTAAGGCAAAATTAAAATCAATTTAGAGTTAATAAATGATGATAAATAATAATAATTGATAATATTTCATAATTCTAGGTTTTTGATAATATTATATATAAGTCTAGGAATTTATTAGTGTTGAGTTATAAATATAAAGGTCTAGGGTTAGAATTAGATTGATTTTAATTGATTTATTAATAGTACTAGGGTTTCTTAAATGGATTTAATATGATATAATAGGGTGAATTTAAGTTTAGGTATGATGTTTAGTTTAAAAATTAGTTTTAAGTGATTATAAGTTTAGTTTAAGAGTTAGTTTTAAGTGATCATAGTTTAGTTTAAGAATTAGTTTAAGTGATTATAAGTTTAGTTTAAGAATTAGTTTTAAGTGATTATAGTTTTTAAGTGTAAGATTGTGTATTTGTACTAGGGTTTTTTAAATGGATTTAATATGATTGATTTTTAAGTGTAAGATTGATTTTAATTGATTTATTAATAGTATTAGGGTTTCTTAAATGGATTTAATATGATATAATAGGGTGAATTTTAAGTTTAGGTATTATGTTTAGTTTAAGAATTAGTTTTAAGTGATTATAATAAAACTAAAGTTTCTATGGGATAAAGTAGTGTAAAATGTTATATATATATATATATATATAAGCTCATGTTTTTAAGAAATTTACTAAATAGGGTTAATTTATGTTTTAATAAGATTTTGTATTTATTATTAGATCTATGTGTTATGTTTAATTAGTTTAGAAGTGATTATAATAAATCTAGGGGTTTTATAGGATAAATTAGTGTAAGATTGTGTATTTGTTATGTTTTTTTGTATATCAGTTTTATAATGTTATATATAAATAAATTAGGTCTAAGTATTATGTTTAATTAATAATTAGGTTTTAAAGTTATATATATATATATATATATAAAAGGTCTAGATATTATGTTTAATTAAAAATTAGGTTTTAAGTGATTGTAATAAAACTAGAGTTATTATAGGATATAGGGTTACTATAGAATATATTAGTGTAAAATTAAATGTTGTGTATATATAAATTAAAAAAATTTAAAAATATGTATTTGTTATGTTTTTTTTAAGTCATTATGAGGTTTGATAATAAATAGTATGTTTATTTGTATAGGGAAGGGTGTTGATTATAGATTAAGAATTTTTTTTATATATAGTACGGAAGATGTTTTACTTCCATTGATATTAAAAAATACACATTATTTAAATTTATATATTTATATAGATTTAGAATTTTTATTAAAAAATACACATTATTTAAATTTATAGATTTATATAGATTTAGAATTTTTTTATATGGATGGGAAAGATGTTTTTCTTTCATTGATGTTTAAAAAAAAACACATGTTCAACAAAATAAATTGTCTCAGAGCGTAGGCTTTTAGAGTTAAGGCTTTCACAAGATTTAAATTTATATAGATTTAGAATTTTTCTATATGTATGGGGAAGATGTTTTACTTCCATTAATGTTAAAAAAAACATGTGTTCAACAAAATAAATTGTATGAGAGTGTAGGCTTTTAGAGTTAAGGCTTTCACAGTTAGGCGTCATGTTGTTTTACTTTTCTGGAAATGAACTGTAATAAATTTAGAAACCTCCAAAGTTTTCAGTGGAGGTTCTATCCATCTCACCCCATAATCAATGAATAATCCCTAAATAGCTGACAGAGAGAAAGGCAGGGAAAGGAGCAAACCCATAATATCAAAATCATAAGCAGAGCCCATAGTATCAGAATCATAAGCAAAGCCCATAGTATCAGAACCATAAGCAAATAAGGCAGAGGCACTACCAGTGGTTGAAGAAGCAGTTACAGACTCAACAGATGAAGATAGAAGTGGATACCTATCAACCATGAAGATGAGTGGAGTGTTCAGTGGAAACGTTGAATGTTCAACGTTTCTAAACTTACATTTCTAAACTTACACACAGTGGAAACGTCAGAAACTATGAGATTATGCCTATGAGATTATGTGGTAAATTTACATGTGATTGCAGACAGCCCATGAAAAAGCATTTCATGTTTTGGTTTCCCATTTAGTGTTCATTTTCAAATCAAACGAATAAATCAAAAGCTGCGTAAGTCTAAACAAA
The DNA here is from genome assembly GCA_032191745.1 of Picea mariana. Taxonomy (NCBI): domain Eukaryota; kingdom Viridiplantae; phylum Streptophyta; class Pinopsida; order Pinales; family Pinaceae; genus Picea; species Picea mariana. The sequence goes on along the minus strand of JASDQU010100442.1, from coordinate 1,153,634 downwards.
CTGTTGATATAAACAGATCAAGCTGAAGAAACTCTAGTAACTAGCATTTGGAAGTAAAGGAAATACAAATCTCATTATCACAAAATTTAGTATCTTGGAAGTAAAAGAAATACAGATCTCGATCTCGTGATCACATATTAACTTGTATCATAAAATGAGTTTGGAATTCGGAAAAGAAAAAAAAGTTTAAAAGAACATAATTCCAATGAATTTGAAGATTTTTCAAAAGGTTTTGGAGCTGGAGAAACTATACCTTGAAACTGAAAGTTCCAAGAACATAATTTCAATGAATTAAGGATTTTTGAAAGGTTT
>JASDQU010100442.1:1074288-1086520 GCA_032191745.1 Picea mariana | reverse complement strand
CATAAACCTATCAAACTTCAAATACCACTTCCTTGGAGCTTTCTTTAGGCCATAAAATCTCTTCTTCAACCTTCATACCAAATTATCCTTCCCTTTGACCTCATACCCATGTGGTTGTTGCATATAAATCTCTTCCTCCAAATCCCCATGGATAAAAGCTATTTTTTCATCTAATTGTTCAAGATGAAAATCTTCTACTGCCACAAGACTTAAAATAGTCCTAATTGAAGTCATTTTAACAACTAGAGAAAATATTTCATCAAAATATATACCTTTATTTTGTGCAACCCCCTTTACAACAAGTCTAGCCTTGTACCGCTTTTTGCCTCCATATTCTTCCTTCAACCTGTAAACCCATTTATTCTACAATGTTCATTTTCTTGAAGGCAACTGAACCAAGTCCCAAGTCTAGTTATTTACCAAGGAATCCATTTCCTCTTTCATGCCTTGCTCCCACTTCTTTTTAGTGTCTACCTGCATTGTCTCTTCATAACATTATGGTTCACCATAATCATTCAATAATAAATAATAAATGAATGAGAGTATCGTTCAGGGGATCTACTGAACCTGCTAGATCATCTAACAACACTTGCAGCAGTTTGAGGTACCTATTGCTCCTGTTGTTCTACAATTTTATTTTCTGGTACCTTTGGAATTTATTTTTCAGTGATCTCATCAAGCACTGTGTATTCTGGTTTTTTTGTTTCTTGTATCTTTCCCTGCAACTGATCTTTCTACATGACCTTCTCATTGAATATGACATCTCTACTCCTAATTATTTTGTGATTTTCATAATCTCATAAGCGATAACCAAAATCATTAACATTGTATCCAATAAAGGTACACTTATTGGATTTTGCATCAAGATTTGTTCTATTTTCTTTATCAATATGGGCAAATGCTTCACAATTGAAAGCCTTCACAAAAGAATAGTTTACCTTTTTACCTATCCATGCCTCCTCTGGAATTCCACCATTCAAAGAGATTGAAGTTCCTATGTGTATTAAGTAAACAGCAATATCTACAACATTTTCCCAGAACTGTAAGGGAAACCCAGCATGCAATCTCATACTCCTTGCACGCTCCATGATTGTCATGTTCATCCTTTCTGACATGCTCTTTCCTTGTGGTGTTCCTGGAACTGTCTTCTCTCTACGAATCCCATGATATGAATAGTAATCATCAAACTCCTTGCTGCAATATTCACCCCCATTGTCTAATATGAGACACTTCAACCTTTTTCGTGTCTCATTCTCAACCAAGGATTTCCATTTCTTAAAAGTATCAATAACATCATTTTTTTGCCGAATGCAATAAACCCAAGTTTTTCTAGTTGTATCATCAAAAAAAGTAACATAATAACGAGAGCCACCAAGAAATGATACTTGAACTTATCCCCATATATTTGTATGCACAAGCTCTAACCTTTCACTCTTCTTTTCTTTTCTGAATCTGGGAAATCTGACTCTCTTATGTTTTCCATAAACACAATGCTCACAAAAATCCAAATTAATTTGTTTAAGATCTGGAAACAAATTTCTTTTGTGAAGTATCTGCATCCCCTTCTCACTCATTTGTCTAAGACTATGATGCCATAGTGTTGTATCCACTCGTGTAGAAGCTAAAGAGATAGAAGAGTCAGTATTACCAGTACATAAATACAATGTACCTACCTTCTCTCCTTTTGCTATCACCAGTGATCCTTTGGTGACCTTCCACACCTTATCTATAAATATGAATATACAACCTTCACTTTCCAACTACCATGTTGAAATTATATTTTTCCTTAGATCTGGAACATGTCTTACCTCTTTCAAAAACTATTGGTTTCCATTCCTTTTCTTTATTTTTACCTTTCCCATTCCAACAATTTTGCATGGTGCATCATCACCCAAATGAACCTTTCCAAAATCACCTTGAACATAATCTACAAAATGTTTCCTATGGGGTGTGGCATGAAATAAAGCCCTTGAATATACTACCCAAGACTCAGAAGTCTTATCTACAGAAAGAATCAAAGCATCTTGTCACACATCAACTGTTTCATTTGCTTCCTGATTTTTCTCATGTTGTCCATCTCTTTGTTTCTTTGGAGCTCTGCAGTATTTCTTCATATGTCCTTTGTTTCCACAATTTCAACACTCTATTGTTCCCAGTCTGGATTTGGATCTGCCCTTCCTAGAATGCTTGTGGTTCCCTAAGCCCTTTCCTCTATCCTTTTGTCTTCCCATGTTCTCCATGTTTAACGCATTACCTGATGTCTCACCTGTGCTTTTCTATTGTATTTCCTCACTAAGGATAACACCATCAACATCATCAAATTTTAAAGTGTTTGAACTAGAGACAGAGTTACTGACAGCCATGACCAAGTTGTTCCAACTTTATGGCAATGAGAACAAGATTATAAGAGCCCTTACCTCATCATCAAAGTCCACTTTTACAGAACTTAGTTGATTAGTAACCATATTAAATTCATTTAAATGATCTGCAACAGACCCACCCTCTGACATCTTCATATTAAATAATCTCTTCATTAGAAATACCTTATTCAACGCCGAAGGTTTTCAAATAGTTTAGCCAATGTGTCCATCAGCTCCTTTGTTTTCTTTTCTTTCAAAATATTGAAAGTCACCGACCCTGCCAGGCTCAACCATATCGTTCCTAGTTTCGTTTTGTCAAGAACCTCCCATTATTTGTCCTACATGGTCGTCATCTTCTTTTCTATTCCACCCAATGGTAGGAATAGATCCTTCTGATATAAATAACCTTCCATCTGCATCTTCCATAACTGGTAGTTTTGGCTGTTAAATTTCTCGACCCTAAACTTTTCATATTCTTCCATTGCTCCCACTCAAACCAGGAACCCTCTTTCCCTGCGAGTTACCTTTCGCTCAAATACCAATTGTTAGACAAATAGGATCACAGAGAAATAAAATAAAATAAAATGTGGAAATAAAACACAGAAGATACACAATACATTAGAGACATAGATATATGTGGTTCACCCAGTGTGGGCTATGTCCACCAGAGAAATTGTCAGTTCCTTCCTTTTATTATCGAGCGAATGAAAGGATACAATCTACAGCACACCCGTTGTAACTTCATCTTATTTCTCTCATGGTATCCTCTCTCAAAATACAATATTCGCAATGATGCATAGCCGCAATACATTTCCCTCATAAAAGAGGGTCTCCTTCTAGGGAAAAAAACCCTAACATAACTTCTATCGTCAGATCTACAACCTTATAATGAATGGTCCAGATTTACTATGAAATTACAATATACATTTACAAGGCAACTTTTCCTTCGGGGACCCGCTTGCCCCTGGACCCCGCAGGCTGGGCAAGCCCCCCTTGCAACCCCCCACATAGAGGAGTGTAAAGTATCATGTGGTGTATAGTCTTCATGGGGTATAAACACGGTTGAAAAAAAATACCTATGAATCAAGAAGATAATCAAGCTCCACAAACAATAGCCTTGACATGCCATGCCTAGCCTTGCCATGCCTTGCCTTGCCATGCCTTTCCTTGACAAGCCATGCCTTGCCTTGACATGTCTTGCCTTGCCTTGAAAATACATGTCTTGCCTTGACATTTCATGCTTTTCCATATATTGGCATGCCTTACCATGACTTTCCTTGCAATGCCTTGCATTTCCATGCATTCCCTTGCCTTGCCTTGACATGTCATGCATTGTGTTTCCTTGCCTTGACATGCCTTTCCCTGATGTTAGCACTCTATTATATTTTACAAAAAACGGGCGCTGCCAAATTATTTCATAGCACCTGAAAATTTAGTCATGATTTCGTAGCTCCAGTATGGTCCCAAGACAAATTGAATTGTTCATCGAGGCAAAAATTCACAGGTTTGGAAAATAAAAAATAGTTTTTGATCCAATTTTGTCTCTCGGGTGCTTTGCAAGGTTATTATAAGTTTTATAAAAATTAGTGGGCTTAGGGCCCACTCTCCACCTAATTCAACACAACATTGAATCCATAAGCCATACCAAGACCAAGTTTAAGCCTAGCGCTTAGTTCTAGCGCCAAGTCACCAAGATAGGATCCCACGAGTGCCCATACTATGCACAACACATTGAAATGATGTCAAAGCGCTAAATTATTTGAATACTTGGATAGTTTATATCCTTTTGTATGTGGGATGTATCCCACAAGTGCAAAACGCAAAGCTCACAAGTGTGAACACCCAGTTTTTGAGGAGATAGTTACAGTTGTGAAGTGATCTCGATGACCTCATTCATCTCTTTGTGATGAGTCTCTGTAGTGGTTTAATAATTGTGTTTGATGAGTGCTCATCTCTATGGATCATTTTTATTTGTCAAAATGAGCAAAAACAGTGGTAAAAAAAGCATTGACTACCAAATGAATTCCAAGTGTTATTTCCAAGTGCTCAATCAAACCCTACATGCCAAATAGATCAAGCAACAAGGGGGGTCATTCGGTATTTGAATTGGCATACGCAATTAACACGTTTTCAAGTCCCATTGAAACTGGTCTTCTTGACATCCTTATCTGTGCAAATCATATTTTGAAAGGAACATTGTACCCATTGTGTTTGCATCTTCCTTCTAATCAGTCATCCATGCACATAATTCTAGTCCAAGGATATCCCAAACTGGAAAAAATATGTGTGACATATTTGCATTTTTTACTGCAACTTGGTAAGGGAGCTAAATGAGAAGAGGGAATGCATTTCCAATACTGAATAATTTGGTCATGGAAACAAGTATTATGGTTTCAAATGGTACTCAGGTTGCATGGTTATAGCAAATGTAGCTAAGACAGTATATGGACCGTGTCTACATATGACTAAGGGTGTGTTATTAAAATGAATGATGAATGTAGTGAGGCAGAATTGGTCAACAAATTAAAAATACATATTGATTCTTGAAATTGATTCCCTCGCTATGATTATACCTACTCTTATCCTCTTGCAAACAATATAATGTTGAAGGTTTTCACTTCTTTTCCATTGGCTCATCCTCAAGTTTCAAACAAGTACGTATGGAAATATTGCTTGTCCTGGTAATGTTGTTCAGTCTACCATATTTTCTTGTTAATCATATCAAGACATGTGCATGTCAAATGCACCTCGGACATCTGGAAAAGAGTAGTCTTCTTTGCAGGTTTCCATGCAACAAATTATGAAAATGCCCTTCATAGGGACTTGAAACCTAGCAATTTTCTTCTTAATGCAAATTTCATAGTGATTGGATGAGCACGCACAGGGTGGAGATAAAGAGCAATGTGATCGTGATTGGAAGGAAATGAGCTTGATGGTAAAGATGGTTACCTATGTACACATTGCAAAGATTGATATGGAAGCTGAGGTGTGAGGTCATTGGGCTGGCATTATTCAATTTTGTCCTTTTTGATATTTTTTCATTATAAGTAGAGGGATAAAACCCTAACCCTAGTTTTGCAGCTATTATGAAAACTTGAAACTTGTATACTTATTTCATAGTAACTTTTGGTCAGGGTTAGTGTGTTGTGATTAGTTACATCATATGTATAATCTGAAATACTCTAAAGTGCATTCCACTAGGTCATGACAGTTAATATTGAGGAAAAGCAAGACACGGAACTTGCACGGCATTGGCACTCTACACAAGTGTTGTAGGCATGGCTTTTGCAGAAAATGGGGTTTCATGATGTCAGATTCAGATTGGATGATCAAGGAAAGTTTGAAAGTGGTGTAGAAGTTGCTTCAACACATGAGTACATGCAAGTTATATTATTGATTGAAACTAAGCCTCAGTTTGCAGCCTTAAAGCATTTAGGGTTTTGAGATTTGATGAAGTAATCAGTGTTTTGAAAGAAAATTAATGATTCCAGAGCTCAACATTGGGTTATTTCACATTAATATGTCAGGGGATGGCCTCCATATACCATACACAAGTCATATAAATGAAGAAAGGTTGAAACAGGGCACTCGTTTTGCAAGTGCTGAAGAATTCAGTTGCGCAGCGAATTGTATTTACACGTTGCGCAAATGTGACAGGATATCCAAAACAACATACAAATCAACATTTAATCATCTCCAGCTGTGTCAGGTGGTCCACATCAGCTCCTAGGCTCGATGACATAATGATGAACATTCATATTTTGAAATTAAAAAAGATTGTTATGTATTTAATGTAGTCAAAACAGTCTTCTATTTTCTAGTAGTCAATTTTAAATTTGTTGCTATATTGTTGTAACTAAGTCTTACTTTGGGGAAATTAGTTGAGCTCGACTCCATGAGCATAGGGATGGATTTTGTATATATTTTTGAATATTTCGTGAAGACATGGTTGGTTCGAGTAGTGAAAAAATGGACCTTGAGTACATATTGTACATTGTCCAGAGATCAATCAAAATTGTAGGATCAGAAGTCCATGGATGATTGGATGCATAGATTCACATGCTTATTCTTTCTATCCTATGTATTCTCCTTATTTGTTTTCTCTTTCCTTCATTATGAAATTCATATTATGTTTATATTCAGTATTTTATTTAAGGTAAATGTTTCAGAACTCATCCAAGTTAGGTGCTCTGAATACATATGAATCAGGTGTTTCAAGTTTTTTTTTCTTCTAAAAGTTACTTTAGATTTCACCCTTTGCTCGGTGCTCTACTGTAATGAAATTTTATCTTCCTTTAATCTTCAACTACAACGATGTTTTGGATGTCTAGTAAAGTATTGACTATCGTGCCTATGTTGTTCATCATTCATATAACCAGCATCCTGTAGATTTTTTTTTATTTTCATGTATATGACTCCATACCCAATGGATTTCTCTCTCTACCCTGCCACCACATTCATAACTCTGCCTCTCACTATAGATCTAGCCATTATTCCCAAAACAACCAGTCATTAAGTGATTGAGTACAAAGAGAGAGCCATCTTTGGGTTGGAAGGGCTAGCTTCCAACCCAAAAGTTGGTTTGCAGGTTACCTCTATGAGTAAAGATCATAAAAACAATTCCATGCCTAGCCTTGACTTTCCTTGCCTTGACATGCCATGACTTTCCTTTCCATGCCATGCCTTTCATTGACATGCCATGCATTGACTTAACATGACTTTCCTTTCCTTGACATGCCCTGCCTTGACTTGACATGCCATTGCCTTGCCTTTACATGACATGCCTTTGCTTGACATGCCCTGCCTTTACATGTCATTCCTAGCCTTTCCATGCCTTGCCTTGACATGCCATGCATTTTCATGCCTTACCATGACTTTCCTTGCAATGCCTTGCCTTGCCATACATTCCCTTGCCTTGCCTTACCATGCCTTTCCTTGACATGCCATGCCTTGCCTTGACATTCCTTTCCTTTTCTTTCCTTTCCATGCCTTTACTTGACATGCCTTTCCTTGAATTGACACGCCTTTCCTTGACAAATGTTTCCTTGCATTTACATGCCTTGCCTTGACATGTCATGCCTTGCCTTGACATTCCATGCCTTGCCTTTCCTTGACATGCCATTCCTTGCCTTGACATGCCATGTCTTTCCTTGACAAGACATGCCTTGCCTTGACATGTATTGTCTTGCCTTGCCTTGATAAGCCATGCCTTTCCTTGATAACCCATGTATTTCCTTAACATTTCATGCTTTTCCATGTGGTGTCATGCCTTACCATGACTTTTCTTTCAATGCCTTGCCTTGTCGTGCATTTTGTTGCCTTGTCTTTCCATTCCTTGCCTTGACATTCCATGCCTTTCCTTGACATTCCTTTCCTTTCCTTGCCTTCTCATTCCTTTCCCTAACATGCCTTGCCTTGCCTTGGCATGCCTTTCCTTCCCTTGGCAGACCTTTCCTTGTATTGACATGCCTTGCCTTGACATGCCTTGCATTGACAGGCTTTGCCTTGACATGCTCCTGTCATGCCTTGCCATGCCTTGCTTTGACATGCCATGCTATGCCTTGCTATGCCTTGCCTTGACATGCCTTACCATGACTTTCCTTGCAATTCCTTTCATTGTCATGCATTCCATTTCCTTGCCTTTCCATGTATTACCTTGACATTCCATGCCTTGTCTTGGCATTCCTTTCCTTGCCTTGCCTTTCCATGTCTTTTCTTGACATGCCTTGCCTTGCTTTTCCATTCCTTTCCTTGACATGCCTTGCCTTACCTTGACATACCTTGCCTTACATTGACATTCCTTTCCTTGACATGTCATGCCTAGCCTTGCCATCCCTTTCCTTGACAAGCCATGCCTTGCCTTACATGTCTTGCCTTTCCTTAACATGTCATGTCTTTCCTTGCCTTGACATGCCATGCCTTGCTTTGGCATGCCATGCCTTGCCTTGACATTCCATGCCTTGCCTTGAAATGCCTTTCCTTTCCTTGACATATATTTCCTTGGCATGCCTTTCCTTGACTTGACATGCCATTTCCTTGCCTTGGCATGCCATGCCTTTCCTTTCCTTGACATGCCATGCCTTGCCTTGCCTTGATAGGTCATGCTTATCCTTTCCATGCCTTTCCTTGACAAGACATGCCTTTCCTTAACAAGCCATGCCTTGCCTTGACATGTCTTTCTTTTCCTTGTCATGCCTTGCCTTGACAAGCCATGCCTTGCCTTGACATTTCTTTCCTTGCCTTGACATGCCATGATTTTCCATGTGTTTTCATGCCTTACCATGAATTGCCTTGCAATTCATTCCATTTCCATGCATTCCCATGCCTTTACTTTACATGCCTTTCCTTGACATGCCATTCCTTACCTTGACATACCTTGCCTTGTCTTGCCCTGACATGCCTTGCCCTATCTTGACAGACCTTGCCTTACCTTGACATGACATGCCTTTCCTTGACATGACATGCCTAGCCTTGACATGCCATGCATTTCATTGGCTTGACATTCCTTGCCTTGCCTTGGCATGCCATGCCTTGCCATGCTCCTTACCTTGGCATGCCATACCTTTCCTTGGCATTGCCATGAATTGCCTTGACATGCCTTGCCTTGAATTGAGATGTCATTTCCTTGCCTTGATGCCCACGGGACCACGATACCCATGGGACCACGAAACCTACGAGACCACGAAACCCATGGGACCACGATGTCCACAATCATCCAAATAAAGGGTTTTGAAAATTGAACCCTTATGCCATATTTTCATTGTGCCTCACTAAGAAAAACTCTAGTTATGGATATCCTCTAACAAACACTTTTCCAGGTGATGGGATCACAGGTGAGAGTCCCCCCTAGCTGGAATCTGGTGCCAAGAGTCCAATGGAACTAACAATTCATTGATCTGAGGCATGGTTTGCATGTTATGGTGAGTTGTAACTCGCCTTCTGAAGCCATTCAAGGAGACAATGACAATTTGCTCCGGTGGCACAAAATCACAAACCAACAACGTAACTGAGTTTTGTAAGCTCTGAAAGGTTTGTGTTATCAATTCCTACGTGACCACTGTTCTCACAATCACCCAACACAACGGTTGTGAAATTCAACCCCCTGTGTCGGATTTGCATTGTGCCTCACTGAGCAAAACCCTAGTTCCAGAGATCCTCTAAGAAAACTTTTCTGGGAGACAGAATCATAGGAGAGGGGTCCCCCTAGCTAGAATTTGGTGCCAGGATTCCAACAGAATTGGTTTTTCATCAATTCAAGGCACGGTTTTCATGTTATGGCGAGTTGCAACTCGCCTCCTAAATCCATTCAGGGAGACAATGACAATTTGGTCCAACGTCACAAAAACACAATCAAGCGACATAAGTGAGTTTTGTAAGCTCTGGAAGGTTTGTATGGCCAACTCCCACGTGACCACGATTTCCATAATCTCCTGACACTGGGGTTTTGAAATTCGACCCCATGTGTCGAATTTTCATTGTGCCTCACTGAGAAAAACCCTAGTTCCAAAGATCCTTTAACAAACACTTTTTCGGGTGACAGAATCACATGAGAGCAGTCCCCCTAGCTGGAATATGGTGCCAAGATTCCAACATAACTAATGGTTCATCGATCCTAGGCACAATTTGTGTGTTATGGCAAGTTGTAATTCACCTCCTAAAGTCATTCAGGGACACAATGAAAATTTGGTATAGGGGCACAAAATCACAATTGGGTGAGGTAACTGAGGTCGGTAAGCTCTAGAATGTTTCTATGGCCAATTCCCATGCGACCATGGTGCCCAAAATCGCCTGACAGGGGTTGTGAAATTCAACCCTTGTGTCGTATTTGCATTGTGCCTCACTAAGAAAAACCCTAGTTCCAGATATCCTCTAACAAACACTTTTTTGAGTGACGGAATCATAGGAGAAGGGTCTCCCTAGCTGGAATCAGGTGCCAGGAGTCCAACAGAACTGGTGTTTCATCGATATAAAGCATGATTTTCTTGTTATGGCGGGTTGCAACTCACCTTCTAAAGTCATTCAGGGAGACAATGACAATTTGGTCCAGTGGCACAAAATCACAATCGGGTGACGTAGTTGAGTTATGTAAGCTCTGGAAGGTTCGTATGGCCAACTCCCATGTGAACATGGTTCCCACAATCGCCCGACACGAGGGTTTTTAAAGTCGACCCCCAGTTTCGGATTTGCATTGTGCCTCACTAAGCAAAACCTAGTTCTAGAGATCCTCTAAAAAACACTTTTTTGGGAGATGGAATCATAGGAGAGGGGCCCCCTAGCTAGAATTTGATTCTAGGAGTCCAACGGAACTCACAATTCGTCGATCTGAGGCATAATTTGCATATTATGGGAAGTTGCAATTCACCTCCTAAAGCCATTCAAGGACACAATGACAATTTGGTCCAGGGGCACAAAATCACAACCGAGCAACGTAACTGAGTTCCATAAGCTCTGGAAGGTCCATATGGCCAACTCCCACATGACTATGGTGCTCATAATTGCCCAACATAGGGGTTGTGAAAGTTGACCCCATGTGTTGGATTTGCATTGTGCCTCACTGAGCAAAACCTTAGTTCTGGAGATACTGTAACAAACCCTTTCCTAGGCAACGGAATCACAAGATAGGGGTCCCCCTAGTTGGAATCCGGTGTGAGGAGTCCAACAGAACCGGTGTTTCGTCGATCCAAGGCATGATTTGTGTTTTATGGCGAGTTGCAACTCACCTCCTAAAGTCATTCAGGGAGACATGTCATGTCTTTCATTGTCTTTCCATGCTTTGCCTTGACATGCCATGTCCTGCCTTGCCTTGACATGCCATGCCTTTCCTTGACATGCCATGCATTGCCTTTCCTTTCCATGCCTTGTCTTGTATTTCCATGCCATGCCATGCCTTGTCTGGCCTTGCCATGCTTCTACTTGATTGAAGGCCAAGGAGATGAACTTTGAAGACACCAAATCAACAACATGGATAACAGAATACTCCCATAAGTGGAAACATAAATCATCCAACACCCCCTTTGTCCTTGGGAATGGTCTAAACATCCCATGGCATCAAGGGAAACCTTTAATATCCACCATACTTGCACCATAGATAAGATGTCAAAAATTTCTCAAGTAACTAAGGTTGAGCCATACTAGGAAAGCAATAGGACACATAATAAACATGAGAAACTTGAATAATATGACCAAGAATAGTCAATTTTCCTACAAATGAAAGGTATTTATGATGCTAGATGAGATGGTATCAAAGGCTAATAGATACTATTTTGACACAAAGTGTTGTCAAGTGATAATGAAGTTTCTTCTTTGACCATTAATAGTATGTCTATGTTAAAATTGTATTCTTATCCAAGTTAGGAGGAAACAAAGTTACATTTAGAGTTGTCATTTTTAAGGTGTTATTGAACTTTCAAATGAACAAATAATAAGACATATTCCCTTGAAATACATACTAATCTATTAACATAATTCATAGCATTTTGCTTGGCCCCAATATACTTGAGATCCTCTAGAAAATTATTCTTCAATATACCACCTAATAATTAGACATTTGAATGATCACATTGGGCATTTTAGTTAAATTTTGATAAGGAAGGCTCACTTTCTAAGTTAAAAGTGCATGGTATGATGCTTATGTGTCCTACCATAAAAGCGATTTTTAGATGAAACAAGAGGTTCATCACCCCAAAGCTATTTTTTGGGATGTAGTTGAAAGGTTTCAATTTTGTAGTTGAGAGTAAAAGTGTCATGTTAATATGTAACTTATTATTAAGGTGAATAAATGTCACAATGAAAACAAAAACTTGGATAGTTGTAGAAGGTCTCATGCTCTCCTAGGAAGTCCTAGAATCCTTTCTTTCAAGAAAATGGCATTT
>JASDQU010100442.1:1055036-1074238 GCA_032191745.1 Picea mariana | reverse complement strand
TTGTGGAGCCTGATTATCTTCTTGATTTAGAGGTCTTTTACTTTCAGCCGTGTTTATACCCCATGAAGTATTTACACCCCAGAAGTATGTACACTCTTCCATGCGGGGGAGTGCAGAGGGGGGGTACCCCCTCTGCGGGGTCCGAGGGGGGGGCTATCTCCCCGGCTGGGGGGTTTGGGGGCAAGTGGGCCCCCAGTGGGGGTTCGGGGGTAGTGTCCCCCAATGGGGGTTCGGGGGCGAAGCCCCCGAAGAAAAAATTGCCTTGTAAAAGTATATTGTAATTTCATTGTAAATTTGGACCGTTCATTATAAGGTCGCAGATCTAACGATAGAGATTATGTTAGGGTTTTTTTCCCTAGAAGGCAACCCTCTTTTATGAGGGAAATGTATTGCGGCTATGTAGGTTGGTGAGTATTGTATTCTGAGAGAGGAGACTGTGAGAGAAAGAAGAAGAAGTTACAGTGGATTTTGTTGTAGGTTGTATCCCTTCATTTTGTTGGATAATAATAAAGAAAGGACCTAGCAATTTCTCTGGTGGACGTAGCCCACACTGAGTGAACCACGTAAATCTGTGTCTCTCTTGTATTGTGTATCTTCTGTGTTTTTTTTCCGCATTTGTTTTATTTTATTGCTCCGCAGTCCTATTTTTCTAACATTAAAAACCTGCCAATGTTTTATATTGTCTAGGATTGAAGGTCTGTGTTTGACTTCAATTTGAAACTTAAGATTAGGAAACATTGGAGTTTTAAAATTGCTTGCTGAAAATGCCAAAGAATCAGCCTGCTAATTTAAATCCCTGTGAACAAAAGTAATATTGAATGCCAAAAAGAAGTTATCTATATAATCCCACACCTCATTTTTGTATTGTTTCATCCTTTGTTGCTTGGTTTGATATATGTTTCTAACCTGGTGAACAATAAGTTCAGAATCTCCAAAAACAAACAACTCATCTATTCCCATGTCTCTTGCAGCTTTCAATCCTAACAGCAAAGCTTCATACTCACTGATATTATTAGTCGTGTCAAATTCAAGTTTATATGACATTGGAATAACCTCCTTGGTAGGGGAAATGAAAACAATACCAGCTCCGGAACCTTCTTTAGAACTAGCCCCATCAAAATATATTTTCCAAACCAAATGATCTTCGCTATCTCTTACTGTCGTTATTGACTTTCTGACTGATACCTCTGCCATTTCCTCGTCCATATGAAAAATAGAAGAGCCTGGATCATCTTCTACAGCATATATAGGGTGATTAGTGGGATTATCATGATCACTTACCAAATAAGCCAGTCTGACTTCTCTGTATAACCTCCGTTGTTCACCACCAAAAAGAGGTATGGTTGCATAGATTAAGTCCATCTGCAGAGTGCCACCTACCTTTTTAGCCCAAGATCTCGAAAGAAGCATCCCAAATTTTGGTGGTATGTCAGCCACGATAACATCTAACACCACACTCTTCATAGGTAATTGGGAAAGAGTTACGACCACATATTTCATAAGTCCAAGACATTTGAATTTCTTGGAATCAAAAGAATATAGATCATGATATGGTCTAGTAATGTCTAACCCTAATTCTTCCATCACCACCTTCGGCATGACATTATGCGAAGCACCAGAATCCATTAAGCAATTGTGCAGTATCTTGTCATGAATATTTAGTGAAATGTAGAAAGGTGGAGAAGAATCAATTTTGTCTTCAACGTGAGGGCCAATAGTAATAGTAGGATTTTCATCTTCAAGGTTGACTGTATCTGAGAAAATGACATTAGATGGAGCTTCTAGAGCCTTAAGGACAGTTTTTCTGAATGGTTCTGTTTTCAAAAGTTCTAATAATGGTACTGAAATTTTAATTTTATTGATTTCATGTTCAAGATTGAAAGCAGAGAAATTTTTATCTAGTTCCCTTATATCAGCAGTGCTATGTTTGACAAGTTGCTTTAATGAATGATCTGTTTGAATATTAGGAACACCTTTGATTTCCCCTGTCTTTCCTGAAGTACTGGCTTTCTTTGTAGAAATAGGTATGCCTACTTTAGGTGCCTGAGAACCAGATCTGAGATTGTATCTTTTCCCTGTGGGTTTATGCTGAACAATCTCCTCTTCATCCCCTTCCTCAAACTGATTTGCAATCAAAGTGGCTTCATATTCTTGTTGTGTTACATGTAAAGGGATTGTTTCAGAATCAGTCAAGTGAACTGCAGTGTCTTCTTCTATACCATCATTATCTTCCTCCTCATCTACTGCATTATTCTGAAAAGGAGGTAATACCTTTTGGTCATCTTGATTTTTTCTTTCTCTTGGTAAAATCTGGGGTACATTGTTTGGTCTCCTGAATTGATTGGGATTTCTATATCCACCCTCTTGTGCAGGTCTATTGGGTTGTTTTTGTTCCATCTTCAACCTTGCCATCTCAAAAGTCAAAGTTTTCAACATCTTCGTCATTTCATCCATTTTAATATCGGATGTTGAATTAGAAGATGAAGGCAGCTCTTCTTTTTGATATTTTCAATCTATGTCACTTCTGGATTTCAATTTGTCTACTGCTAATATGTTTGATTCTACCTCAATAGTTGCATATTGCATTAGGCTGAGGGTAGCAGCTCTCCTTTCCCTAAGCAATAAGGAAAATTCAGCATCAAATGCATTGGAAAATGTGATTTTGGTTGATGCCTCTAAAGGTTTTATCTCTTCTGGAATTTTACCGTACATCAGGTTGAACCTTTTGGTAAAATCAGGAATTGATTCTCCTTGTTTCCTTCTTAAAGCACCAAATTCAGTAAGGTAATACTGAAAATCTTTTTTATCTGCCCATCGATTTAGAAAAGTCTCGTCTAAAGCTGTAATATCATCTATTGAGTTAGTAGGAAAACTTCTGAACCACTTTCTTGCTTCCCCATCTAAACTTTGTACGAATAATCTCATCCATACATCAGCATGCTCTACATTAAAATTGTCTGCGAAACTATAAAATGAATTCAAATGTTCTTCAGCAGTAATTGATTCTTCTCCATTAAATCTGGGCAAATATTTCATATAATCGTTTGGTGGAAAAGCATACATGACTTGAGGAAGTACCAGAGGGGCATACCTGGCTGCAACTATTTGGTCCATTCTGTCTGCGGCCATATTAGCTGTGTTTGGATTTTGGGGAATAAGCAAGATTGATGCTGCTGTAAAACACAATCCCTTGTGTTTTACAATTTATTTGTATTGTCCCTGAGCCTTGTCTTTCAATAGATGTAAATTTCTCTTCTGGACTTTGATCAACTAATGGACTGAGAAACAGAGGATTATCAAAATAATAATAATGTGTTCTGAAATCTTCAAGTGAGGAAGATTCAGAAGATGATGCAAAAGTCTCTGTTTCACTCTTAATACTTGTACTGGGAACTCTCAAATCTACAGTTTCAGACAACAAGTATGGAAGTTCCTGTTTAATAAGCTCAATAAGAAACTTCCTTTGTTCTGAACTTAATTCTGAAACATTTGTTGGGAAAGAAACTGTATCAGACTTAACAACAAGCTTATTTTCACTTTGAGGTTTCAAATCTTCATCTGCCTGGGTTTTAATGATTTCAAAAGATTCTTCCTAAAAACTTTCTGAAGATAATTTCCCTTTTGAATGTGAAGACTGACTAGGAAGAACTTCAGGCTTTCTTAGTATTTTTTTCAGGGTCTGGCACTGTTGCTACGGGCTCAGGATCTGGATTTTTCCTTGTTACTGGTCTCTTATTTGATGGTGGAGGATTTTTTGGAATTTTAGGTTCTTTCCCTTCTTTCTTAGGAGCCAGAATTACTACAGAGGAGTCGCCAAGTGAATAATCACAGTCTTTAGAAAATGTCCAAAATCTTGTTCACCATCAAGATCTAAATCTAAACTTGTCATTTCCCCAAGGAAGTTATCTTCGTTTCTTCGCTCCCCGGCAATAGCGCCAAAAATGTTAGTCCCTAAAGTTGCACTCGACTGGTAAGGGCAAGCTAGGGCATCATTGATTTTATTGCAAAGTATTTTTTAAGGTTTTATGATTTGGTTTTGGTTTAATGGTTGAAAACTGGGTCAAACTTACAGCATGGCATGAAAATCAAGATTAAAACATTGCATATCCCACTGGCTGAATAATAGGTAGATACATAGATGGAGTAAACCAATTCAAGAAAAAGAAAGTGAAATCTTCAATTTGTCAATTTCACAAAGTTTGGTTTCAATATATCATAAAGAAACAGGGGTATCACCTTGAAATCATTACTTGAAAATTATCTCTACAGCAAAATCTTCACTGTATAAATTAACATTCAAGAACCAAAAGCATTGCAATTTGAATAATAAATTCAAGCATGAAAATGAAATAACAAAGTAGAAAAGAGAAGGTCTAACCATCCATATGCCTTTTCTATTAAGTGTCAATTGAACATACATGCCTTTACAATAATCTCCACAAAAAGTCTCTATAGATCTCCAAATTTTCGACCCTCATAAGGTATGTCTTCTGTCTATTTAAAAAAACTATGAAACTACCAGATCCTATTATCGAGGACAGCTTTAAATGACTAGAATCCAAGAGTATCCAGATCCTAAATTATATCACTTAAAATTGAGCTACTATTTCCAAAATAGTCCACAGCTCAACAGCTAAATATAACAAACATTGCCAGCAATACTCTACAAAATAGAGATTTTGTTTGACTTTGTAAACCAGATCGATATCTTAGCATCTCCTTGATCAAAACGAGTATTATTTGCCATATCTCCTAGAGCACCTTTAAACAAAAATTGTAACCAATCTTGATGTTACCTTTAAGATAAAATCGCAGCAGAGGCTTTGGCTGTTTTCTTCTTGAGTTTTGTGGTTAACACAACATTGTGCCAGTAAAGCCTAAAATTGATTTTCCTGAATTCCTTAAGCAGCGCCCTTTGCTCCTTCTTCTTATTTTTAAGACTTTGAATTCTTTCCTGCTGGTGAGAATTCCACTGTTCTACCTGCATTTTTTCCTTCTTTAACTGTTTTACGGTTTTCTGAAATTCTTTAATCTTTTCCTTATCAGTTCTTATCTCGACCCTGAATCCTGAACAATCTTCAGAGGGTGCAGTTTCATTCAGATTTAAAGTAACACTGGGTTCTTTGGCTTTAACCTGATATTTTGAAATCAATCCTGAGCTATGTTCTTCTTCAGAACTTGACGAATCCATAGCTCCAGGTACATCTGGTAGGTAATCTGAATCTTCCATGTAATCATGTGTTTCTTCATGAAATTCACTAATGCCTTTAGCCATCTCTTTAGCCTTAGATAATCTAGTTGAGGCTCTCGTTACAGGGCCTGCAGGTGGTGATAGTTTTCCTTTTCCTTTGTTGACAGATTTCTTGGGAAAAGGAGTCCTCTTTGCTTTTTTCCTGGTGCTTGTTTCAGCCTCCTCAGAATCATCATCTATGATTATGGTGTTCTCTTCTTTAATGGCAGGATTGAACATTGCTTTTGAGTTCATCTGATACTTATTAGTATCTCTAGTTGAATTTCTCCGAGGTATTTGTGATACACACACACCCTTTTTCCTTTTTCCTTTGACTGCAACCTTCTTTTTGTTGGTGGATGGCATTTCAGTCTTGACTGCAGTTTGAGCAAATGAATCATTTTTTGACTATGTCTCTTCTTTGACATCTTCCTCAGGAAGCACCTCATGTTTGGGCTCCCATCTAGGTCTTTTACTCCTGCTCTTTTTAGTTACCTTACTATCAGAAGATTCGTCTTTTACAGGGTTTTCATCAGCAACATCTCGACCATGTTTAACAGTTTTCCTCCCTCTGCCCTTTTTTGACTTATTTGATTTAACAACAGTTTTTAAGGATTTCGTGAGCCAATTCCAGGGCTTTTGTAGTTCATTTAGGGAAGACATGACTAGGGTTTTAATCAGGACTTGATGGAACAAACTACCCTTGGCATTAGTGGAAATAGATTGTACTTTCTTGGAGATTTTTGTCAAACTTTTAAGTAGGAAATAAGGAAGGTTTAAAGGGTAGTCACTGTTTAGATGCATCAATATTCTAATATGATATATATAGATCAAAGAAAACCTCCCTTCGCAGGTGATGTATCTGTGAATCACCACCAGGGCAGTGTGCCATTCGGGTCGGACCCAGCTGCGAGGAATTCCCCTTCTGCAATCCGGATTCTGCTTCTCTGGAAGGAGGAATTGATTCACAAACTCAGTGACCACATGTTCCTTCTTCCACCATCTTTCCCCTCCAACCACGAGCTTGCAAGCCTTGGCTATAGTCTGCTCTATCACCAGCATCATCATTTTGTCGATTTCAACTTCATGACCATCGAAATTCAAAGCAAATTCCATGGAAACCCGTTTGTCATATCCTTGAAATGTAGTGAGGAACTCAAACCACCCGGCATCTATGAATCTTTGAGCCATTTGAGGGTAGGCTTCAAGGAGTTCGGCACCTTCTGGTTCGATTCTGGCCATTTGTCTGCTACGCTTTGGCGCCATTTCAGCTGAAATCTGCAACTAATACCCTGGGGTTCTGAATTTCTTTCCTGCAATTTCTGATATGCCTGATGCTTTGAATGGATGCTTGTATTTCTTCCTGCAGGGTCGAACTTAAAACAGCTCGAGCTGATCACATGATAATCATTAAATAACAGGGGATCTTGAAATGAACCCTGCGCGTGTGTATAGCGATTATGTTCTGAACATGTTGGATTTAGAGATGATTACCAAATTCTCGTGGGAACACACAAACTCTTAGCTCGTGATCTCGTTATCATAACTAAATCGGGATAGCAGGCGCACGATTTGGCATGATTATTTGGCGCTACGGGAATAGGCTTATTCCTGTAGCGCGTTTTGATAATTTAAAATTTGAAATTCCAACGGCATAAAGGAGACACTTCTAGTTTAAACAATGTTTTTCATAACCAAAACTCAAATAAATCATCCAAAATTAATGCAAACCATGAAATATAAAAAATCTTAAAAAATGAAAACAACTGAAAACGGAAAATGAGGGATGGATAAGGAGGGTTTTAGGACAGGGGTTTGTTACTTAAACCAAGACAAATGTAGATACTAACACTAGGAAAGCAATATGACACATAATAAACATGAGAAACTTGAATAATATGACCAAGAATAGTCAATTTTCCTACAAATGAAAGGTATTTATGATGCTAGATGAGATGGTATCAAAGGCTAATAGATACTATTTTGACACAAAGTGTTGTCAAGTGATAATGAAGTTTCTTCTTGGACCATTAATAGTATGTCTATGTTAAAATTGTATTCTTATCCAAGTTAGGAGGAAACAAAGTTACATTTAGAGTTGCCATTTTTAAGGTGTTATTGAATTTTCAAATGAACAAATAATAAGACATATTCCCTTGAAATACATACTAATCTATTAACATAATTCATAGCATTTCGCTTGGCCCCAATATACTTGAGATCCTCTAGAAAATTATTCTTCAATATACCACCTAATAATTAGACATTTGGATGATCCCATTGGGCATTTTAGTTAAATTTTGATAAGGAAGGCTCACTTTCTAAGTCCAAAGTGCATGATATGATGCTTATGTGTCCTACCATAAAAGCGATTTTTAGATGAAACAAGAGGTTCATCACCCCAAAGCTATTTTTTGGGATGTAGTTGAAAGGTTTCAATTTTGTAATTGAGAGTGAAAGTGTCATGTTAATATGTAACTTATTATTAAGGTGAATAAATGTCACAATGAAAACAAAAACTTGAATAGTTGTAGAAGGTCACATGCTCCCCTGGGAAGTCCTAGAATCCTTTCTTTCAAGAAAATGGCATTTGATAGTTATGTGAATGTTTCATTTATGGTACTTACACCACTTGTTTGATTTAGGGTAAGGATGGTAATTTGTGTTACTATGATCAAGTGATTGTGAACTTGTTTTGCGAGAAGAAGAAGACCCATGAAACATTCAATGCAAGGATTGAGGTACATAAGAYCAAATAACAAGTTCGTCTTCAATAGTCTTGRTTGAGGTTTCTMTTAGTTCAATTTGAGTTATAYTATTTAGGTASGTTTTGGTTTATTAGGAAGTCTCTAATTCTCCTATGTTCAACCTCTAAATTTTGAATTGAATGACTCTCGAGTTTGTTCAAGTTGAGAGGTTTGTTGAGGTAATTATATCATGTTGGACATGAGTTTCTCACATATCCTACATGTTTTGTTAAGTTGGATTCCAACTTTGAAAGTGAATAGATGAAGGTGGATGGTGATTTGGCTACGAAAAAGTGATATGGATTTGATGTCTACTTCTATTTAAGGCAAGGGAAAAGTTGTATGATACTCTTGGCTAAGACCAACAAATCACATCAAGACGTAGGAAAATTTGTATGAATCTTACTTTGCAACTTATGTAAAAAAAACACACACATAACAACTAGTGAAAACCCAACTGTAAAGGGAATCCTCAAACATTATGCAATAGCCCTAGGACTACTATAATACCAAGAACTAAGGACTTCAATATGAAAGGGTATCCAAAACTACTAAAAAATGAAATTTTTACAAGGATTGAGCGGGGCAACCTTTCCAATACAAATAGATAACTATTGGACAAGTCAAACGATAGGATGTGCACTAAAACCCCACAAATTTTGAGTGCTCTTTAATATTGGGAACTAATTCTTCTCAAGAATATATATAAATGCCACTTATGCTCTCTCGGTTTAATGTTCTTCTTGTATGGAACTTTCTGCAGAAAATGAAAGAGCAAGATTGTGAAATTTTGTTATTAGGATAATTTCTTCTTTAGATTATATAGGAAGCTAGATTATACAATACGTTAGATTATATAGGAAGCTACAAGATGAGAATGGAAAATAATCACCGAACTTGCTTATGGCGTTGTCTACATGAAGAAACTCAACCTATCCAACTTTTATCAGCCACGGCACTGATGAATAACCTTTCTTAACATAGAAACTCGGCTCTAGATCCAAGTCGACTCCAACTAGTAGCTAGGAAATGCTTCCAATGAATGAGAAATGTTCCCCACAGGTGAGAAAAACGTCCAGCAGAGAGGGAATACACCCAGCCTGTGTAAACTCAGCAATTCTTAAGAGAAAATCACCATAGAGAAGAGGTAATGCTTCCCAGGAGAGAGCTCAACTGTCCTTCATCATAAAACTCTTGCTCACTCTCCAAAAATAGCGCCCCAACTCACTATGTATAATTGTTACTGAGACTTACGATTTTTCTATGTGAAACTCAACCTCCCACAGTCAGCAACTCAGCTCTATCAGCAATCAGAATATGACGCCCTTTCCACATGAAAAATTTATACAGACATGAGGAATTTCGTCCAGCATTAATAGAATAGATTCCCACGACCAATACTCAGTGCCCAACCAAGAAATCGTTGCTCCCACACTAGTTATTCAAGTTATATACAAAACTCGGCACATTGGTTTTAATAATTTATTTTCTTTGTGCGAGGGCTATTTTTATTTTTTTGTTTTGTTTGAATATTCGGCGCTAAATTGGGCGCCATTAGCGCCAGATTTAGCACAGACTATTGGCAAAAAAATATAATCAATTTGGGGTGCAAATTGCACCTAATTTAGCGCCTAATTCAAAATTCTCCAATCCTTCACTTCACTTCACCTTCAATCCTCCTTTGCAGGTGATTAAGAGTTCTATAATGGTGGAGTTGAGTGATGCATGTGGGTCTATTTGGGTTGGAAATTGGACATGTCCTAACTTACTTGCCCTTGCTCTAGACCTCAGCGCCTTCTCTCCAAGCATGAGTGATGGATAGAGTTGGGAATTATGTTGGTGATTAGTTATGTTAGTCAATTAGGAAGAAGGATGGCAACAATGGAGCATTGACATTGAAAAAATGAGGGTTGTGTCTTGTCTGAGCTTAGAGAGGCAAGGAGAGGAGTGCAGAGGTGCGAGGGGGACATAACATAAGCATAGTGTAGTATAATCTATTATTTTCTAAAATAGGTGCAAATATGAGTTTGAGAGGCCCATTAAAAATAAAAATTGCACTAGGAACACTTACACAGTTGACACGACAAAGCACACAGTAAAAATCTAGGAATGGGAGAAAGAGGTTAAAGCATTCATGGGGATATACCATAGTAATCACTTGGAGTTTATTTAGTAGTGGTGATATTTGGAATTGTTGGTTGGGAGAATCTTGGCCCATCTAGACCAACCTCTAGAAGTAGTCTCATCCCCCCCTCTTGTGGACTCAATCCCATCAAAGGAACCCTCCCCTTGTGACCTCTCTTCAACCTCGAAGGAATACAAGGACACAATGCACTTCCAAAATTAGCAGAGGTGGCAACCCATCCTTTAAATTTCCAACAAAATCTTTAAACAAAGGTCATGTAGTGGTTAGTCGATGTAGCATCAAAAGCTAAACAAGGTGTAGCTTGTCTTCAGTGAGCTCTATGTTATCTTAGTAAAATATATATGAGTCGAAGAATTTTTAGTTGATGTTGGTTTGAAACCTTGGAGCTTAATTTGTCAACAAAATTCAATTGATATATCAAAATTATTGCATGATAAAGAAAAAGAAACGTACTACATTTTGCTAGCTACCTTTTGTGAGCAGATTTTATAGCCAGCATCCTGCATTGTCGTAGTTAAGGCAAGGTGTAAGAACAATCATTGTGAGGTTATAATTGTTAAAATTTATTGGCAAGCCCTTTCTTTAACATGATTAGGAGTAAGTCAAAAAGTGGACAAACATGGTATTGGTATGCAATGGGATTCATGAGGATCGTACATGAAACAAGATACTATACTTACTACATACATAATGTGTTCCCTAGTTGTACTAAGGTACATCAAACTCCTAAACAAGATTCTTGCTACTCCATCATACAACTCTAGATCCAAATGAGAAAAAATAATTAGGAATTTGATATTCAATCATTCATTGATTCAACCCAACCTAACTCTATGTAACATTTTAGCTCAATATTGTCATTGGAAAAATCATTTATACCAAAGCTTGAAGTACCACTCACATAGCTTAAGATTATTTTTAAATGCACACCAATGGGATTCATGAGGATCTTGCATGTAACAAGAGATTAAAATTATTGCATACATAATGTATACCTTGATTGTACTAAGGTACATTAAACTCCCAACCAAGCTTCTATACAAAGTAGAATTCACCTTGGGAATTTCTTCCTTAGTGAGAGTGATCTCTCCTAGGAAAATATAAATAATAATATCATGAACAAACTCCTAAATACAAGTGAAACAATACATTATAAAATAAGAGACAAGTGAATGGACATGCCACTTGTCCTCTCCTCATGCAAAACACTTCCTTAGTCCAAGCTTTCTTTGACCATGCAAAGAATTTAATCACCTAGAATTAGGCGAAAATTTAATAAATTAAAGTTCAATTTTAGTTTCTTATTTCATATCAAAACATCAATATTCAATCTCAATGATTTCACTAAGTCTTAAAACCCTCCCATACCATCAATGCATTCGCCTAGTCTAATCATGTAACATTTCATCACATACAGTCACATTTTGAAGAAATTTCAACATTGGCCCCACTCACTGCTCACTTTGTCAGGTCGGTTGATGATATTGTGGATGAGCGTGTTGGAAGACATTCCATGACATTTCAAGAGAGTTTCGACCAATATTTTGTAGATGGGAATGATGAATGATGAAAATGATCATATCGCATAATGAAGGTTCATGCAAATGTGGAGGATGTCAAAGATTATGTGAGGACGTCAGGCATCCTTGAATCTTGAAACCCTCGCATACCATCAAGGCATGTGTCTCATCTAACAATGTCAAATTTCGACCTAACCCCTAAGCCATTGACCCTTAAATCCTTAATCCCTAATCCCTAAACCCTTAAGCCCTCAACCTTATTTAATCACTAATCCCTTAACACAAAATCCCTAAATCCCCTAACCCCCAAGCCATCGACCCTTAAACAATTAAACCTCAATCCCCAATCCCTTAATCCATAAACCCCTATTCCCTAAGAACTTAAACATTAATCCCCTAGCCCATAATCCCTAAGCCATTAACCATTAAACTTCCTAACCCATAAGCACCAAATCCCTTATCTCTTGACCCTTAATCCTTTAAACCATAACCCCTAATTCCTTAACCCTTAATCCATGTACCCCAAATCCCTAAATCCCATAATCTTCAAAGCCCATATCCACTTAACCCCCAACACCTCAACCAAATAAATTTTAGGCACATTTGGTGCTAAACCCCATTCACTGCTCACCATGTGACATTGGTGATGGGTGTGTTGGAATACCTTCCATGATGTTTCAAGAGAGTTTTGAAAAGCATTATGTAGATGTGAATGACGGATGATGATAATGAGACTACATGATGAATGTTGATGCAAAAGTGGATGATCTCAAAGATTATGTGGGGACATCAGGTATCCTTGAATCTTGAAACCCTCGCATACCATCAAGGCATGTGTCTAGTCTAACCATGTCAAATTTCAACGCATACAGGAACAGTTTGAATAAATTTCAATGTTGGCACCATTCACTGCTCATCGTGCAACATCGATGGATGACACTGGTGATTGGCGTGTTGGAAGAGGTTCCATGAAATTTCAAGAGAGTTCTGACAAAGCCCGAACTCCCCTAACCCCTGATCCATTGACCCGTAAAGCCTTAATCCCTAATCCATAATTAACCCTTAATCCCTAATACATAATTGACCCTTAAGCCCTAATCCTTAATCCCTAATTAACCCTTAAGCCCTCAACCTTATTTAATCACTAATCCCTTAACAAAAAAGCACTAAATCCCCTAATCCCTAATCCATAAACCCTTAAACACTTAACACTAATCCTTAATCCCTTAATCCATAAACCCCTATGCCCTAAGCACTTAAAAATTAATCCCCTGTCCCATAATCCCTAAGCCATTAACCATTAAACTACTTAACCCGTAAGCACCAAATCCTTAGTTCTTGACCCTTAATCCCTTAAACCCTAACCCCCAATCCATTAAGCCTTAATCCATGTACCCCAAATTCCTAAATCCCATAATCCTCAAAGCCCCTATCCACTTAACCCCCAACACCTCAACTAATTAACTATTTAGGCTAATCTAGGTACATCCAGCGCTAAATTTGGTGCTACTTCTGATGCAATTTCTGGTGCTAAAAGGGGCGTTATTTCTGGTGCTAAAGGGGTAGTTATTTCCAGCACTAAATGGGGTGCAATTTCCAGTGTTAAATGGGGCACAATTTTCGACGCTATTAGTGCCTAAATTTTGTGGTCGGCACAAAAAACGCCATAAATAGCATCGACGTTTTCAAAAAATTGAAGAAAAATACACTAAAACCAACTTTGGAAGAAAAAAAAAAGGGAGAAAAAATGGGAGCAAATCACAGGGATTTGTTGTAGTGCATCCAAACCATTAGTTTCATCTTTTTCTACATATTTTAATATGGCATACCCTAGTGATATTTTGCTTACCAGTACCAACTACTTCTCATGGAAATCCCATATGGAAGATGTATTAAGAAGTAAAGGATTGTACTGGATTACCTTGGGAAAATAACTAGAACCCATTGATGATGAAAAGAAATTCAAATGGGCCAACAAGAGTGACAAAGCACGTGGACTAATCAGAATGTCCATCTCTCCTGATTTAAGGTTTCACCTTCAAGGAATTGATGCTCTCGTTGCATCTTAGATTAAGCTTGAAGTTGTGTTTGGTAAACACAATATCATTCGATCCCGCCAAATAGAAAATTAGTTAATGACTCTAAGTCCTAATGATTTTTCTTGCATTGAGGATTATTTATCTAAGTTTAAAATGCTTAGACTTTTATGTATAGACTACAAAATAGATCCGAAGGAAGACCGGTGCATCTATTTTATTATTTCTAAGCTTGGTAGTGCATATTTTGTCTTTGTATCTGCATTTTATGCAACTAGAGATTCTCTAGCGAGTGCTTATAAAGATCCCACTCTTGAGTCTTTTTGTGATGCTTTGATTAGAGAGAAAGATAAAATTGTGCAACTTGGAGTGATCAACACTGCAAGTACCTCCAACAAAGCCTTAGTGGTACAGAAGAAAGATAAATCCATGAATCCCAAGAAGAAACATCCTCACCAAAACAACAAGCAAAACAAGGGTCCCAAACCCTCTCAACCAGCTTTTGCTCCTAATGATGACAAAGGAGAAAAATCTAAAAATAAGAAGAATGATAGACATTGTAACTTTTATAAGAAAGATGGTCATGAACTTTCTACTTCTGATTTCTCCTTCAATGCAACCTCTACTTCTTCTTTTGATGAGTGGCTTATTGATTCTAGAAAATCTTATCATATGGATAAGGATAAATCCATATTTTCTGCTCTAAAGGAATCGAACACTAGGAAAATATTTGTTGGTGATGATAGATCTCTTAGTGTTGTAGGGTCTTGAATAGTTCAGGTAGATAATGGCTATTTCAATGTTGTATGGTGTGTTCCAAGTCTTTCCTGCAACCTTCTATCAATATATCAGATTACTCATTCAGGTGAAGGTAAAACTGTAAATTTTTCACCTCACCAAGTTGTAATTAAAGATTTAAATGACCCTAAGCATGTCCTCTCAACTGGAATTATTGATGATATTACCATGTTGTACAAGTTTGACAACTTTGGCTCATCATCTTTTCCATCATTTTTTGTTGCTAATAGCAATGACTTCAGCAAACTTTGGCATGAGCGGTTTGGTCATCTAAACTATCGCTCATTTTAATAACTATGTAATCAATAGATGGTGATTGGTCTTCCTCTTGTTTCTTGCAGAGATGGTGTTTGTGTCAGTTGTGTTCTCGAAAAACATCCTCATAACAGTTTTGACAAACATGCCTCGGCCCCTTTGCAGCTTGTTCACAGTGACTTGTGTGGTTTGTTTTCTTCTCATTTTTTTGGGTGCGAGTATTTCTAGATGCACTTGGGTTTACTTCTTAAAAATAAAGAGTGAAGTGTTTGACAAGTTTTTTGCCTACAAGGTTCTTGTAGAAAAACAATATGGACATCAAATTCAAAGGTTAAGAACAAATATTGGAGGTGAATATGTGAAAAACAATTTTACAAGTTACTGCTTTGTACAAGGCATCTGAAAGAAACACATTGTCCCATATACACCACAACAAAATGGTGTTGTTGAAAGAAATAATCGCACATTAAAAGAAATGGATAATTTTATGATCCAATCTAAGGGATTAAGTCTTAATTATTGAGAGGAAGCCATTAATTGTGAAAATTACATACTAAATCACACTCCCACTAAGGATCTAAAAAATATAACACCTGAAGAAGTATGGAATAAACTTAAACCAAATGTAAGTCACTACCATGTATTTGGCAGTGTAGTTGGGCTCACATTCCTGATGAGAAAAGGAAAGCTTTGCAGCTTTAAAATGAGAAATGCCTTTTTTGTTGGATATTATGAAGATGTAAAAGGTTACGAACTTCTTCAACCTCATTCCAATAAAATTATTATTAGAAGATATGATGAAAATCTCTTGGCCTGCGAGCCTAATTTGGCATGTGTGCCTTTTTAAGCCTACGAGCCATGTTTAGCATTTGCGCCTTCTTTTGTTCCTATTATGGTTTCTTCTTCTTTATACAATGATAGTGAGGATGACAATATACCTTTGACTGCTCACCTTCCTCCAGATGAGTCCAATAACCATGAACCTGCACCAGCACCATCGCTTCCTAGATGGGTTTGTTCAACACGAGAAGCAATTGGTGATATTGTTGTTGATCCTTTAGATTAGTGTCAGACTCATTCATAGTTCTAGTGAGCCTCTTCTCTTTTGGCTCAAGTTTCAAAGACTCATTATCTAGAGACATGTGTATAAGCTTCAAGTCATCCGGATTTGGATACAATAATGAATGAAGAGTATCACTCTTTAATGGTGAATGATACTTGGGACCTTGAACCTTTTTCGAAAGGAAGAAAACTTGTCAGATGTAAATGGATATACAGAACTAAGTATGCATTAAATGGAAGTATTGAAAGAAACAAGGCCTAGTTAGTTTCTAAAGGGGGTTCTCTCAAGTTGAAGGCATTGACTATAATGAAACCTTTTTCCCTCGTAACCAAAATTAATTCCATCTACCTTGTTCTAGCCCTCGTTGCCTCACATAAATGGGAGGTCCATTAGATGGATGTTAAATCTACCTTCTTGCATGGGGATTTGCAAGAACAAATATACATGGAACAACCTCTTGGATATGTCCAGAATGACTTTAGCCTTGTTTGTAAACTTAATAAATCTCTTTATGGTCTTAAGAAAACTCCTCAAGATTGGTATGCCAAAATGGACAACTTTCTTCTTAACATCGGATTTTCTAGATGCCATTCTAATCCTAATGTATATACCAAGAAAGTAGAAATCCATCTCATAATCCTTTTTCTTTATGTTGGTGACCTTATCCTCATTGGTAGTGACCCCAAACTTTTAACCCGTGTGAAATATAACCTTAAAAAGAAATTTGAGATGACTGACTTAGGTTGTTTTCATTATTTCCTTGGCCTCCAAGTTTTGAAAACCAAGGAAGGAATTTTTCTTTCCCAATCTAAGTATGTTTGTGACCTTCTTTGTCACTTTCACATGGAAGATTCAAAACCATCCCCTTCTCCCTTATAGTCCAGAGTCAAACTTGCTTCCACCTATACTTTTGCTAAATTTGATGCCACTTTGTATTGTCAGTTAGTTGGTAGCCTCTTATATCTTACTCATACCCATCCTAATATTTCCTTTGTTGTTGGTCTTGTTTTCCGGTATATGCAAACACCCCATGAAAGCCTTTGGAAAGCAACTAAAAGGCTACTTCAGTATGTTTGGGGTACAGTTCAGTTCAGGATACAATACAACTCAGGGGGGACTCCTTTATTGGTTGTTTTCACTGATTCATATTGGGTCGATGACCCTAATGATCAAAATTCTACTGCAGGTTATATTTTCAACCTTGGTTCAAGACCTGTCACTTTGGCCTGTAAGAAACAACATGATATTTCTCTTTCTTGAGCAGAAGCAGAGTACCTAGCAGTGATTAATGCAAGTCAAGAAGCCTTGTGGCTTCGAAAAATCCTTTCATAGTTTGTATTCCAGTAGCAGCATCCGACCACCCTCATGTGCGACAATCAGAATGGCGCCAAGATCACCAAATACCCAATTCAACATCAATGAAGAAAAAACGTTGGGATACACATGCACTTCATCAGAAATATCATTCATGATCGAGTTATTGAAGTGTTATTTTCCCTATAGAAGATCAAGTTGCAGACATTTTCACAAAGTCTCTTACAGAAGCGAAGTTTTCCAAACTTTGATCTATGATAGGAGATCGGGAAGTTGTCATTAAGGGGGGATAGGCTCTAATTCCTCCTTCCTTCTCCTATTGTGTCACGTTTGTAAATCCTTCAATCCTATCCCAAGTTGTACTTAAGAGGGGATGTTAGTATATTTAGACACTTAGGAGTTAGTTAAGATCAACTTGGTCTAATGTGTCATTAGGTAAAAGTGTGTGTCTTTAATATGCATTTGTAGTTAGGTAATTCGATGGTCACAATATGTGTTTGACATAGAGTGACTTGATGGCTCATATTCTCCATGATCTTAATGGCTACATTAATATGTGTCTTAACACTCGATTGGTCCATGATATCTATTTAAAGAGCGTGGAGGGTCATTTGTCAATTATCGATTGTGAGAAACTCTCTTGTAAATCTCTCTGTAATATTTTATTTTGCATTAATAAATTGCTCCAAGTGGCCACGTTGGTTGGGGCCATGGATGTTTCCTCATAGGGGTTTTACCACATAAAAACATCAGTGTGTTGATCTTTTATCTGGTTGTGTGAGTGGTTATCGAAGGTGTTCGTCCTCTATTGGAATATTTGTGTTGTTGAACACATAATTTGAGAATGTACAACTCGCAACATCCACACACATGGGATGAGAATATTCCTTATGTTTATCATAGCCCTTCATAGCTCTATTGTCCATATCATTGTTTAGGTACACTTGGGGTTCCATCCATTGGCCCCAATTGGTGTAGTTATGTACATGTCATCTATATCGAAATAATCATCCCATGATCAAATTGAGGATAATAGAGAATCCAAATTTTTTGAATGGATCCAACACATCCAATAAAAACTTCATGATATTTTGTAGAAATCCAATGCCAACTACCAGTAGCACCACAGTTAGCATCAAGTTCCAGTTTCAGGTGGGAGATAAAGTAATATTACATTTGTAGAAAGAGTGACTCATAGGACCCCATCAAAAGATCCATATTCTTTGATGCATGCCTTACACCATCACCAAGGTTGTGGTGTTGAATTATTTTGAATTAAGTATTCCCCCTTTCCTTGGTTGCGCCTTGTATTTAATGTGGAGATGTTTCGACCATATTTTCCACCTCTCTTGGACACCACAAAGGCAACCAAGAACTTGGCCCCTACATAACTCAATCCTTAATGCATTGAGTAGGTAATAGTTGACAAGACCATGAATACCAATATGAAGGTCACCTTCCAGTGGAACATCTAATTTTATCAGGTCATCAAATCAAGGTAACTACTTCACTAGGTAAAGTGGCTCACAAGGAATTAGATTCAATGGAAGTTTCCCTATCTGATGGAGGAACTTGATGTAGTGGGGACCATTTCTTCCTAAGGGGGAATATTTGATATAGGTTGATATTGGTGCCCATCCACCAATTCCACTACCTCAAAATCATTCCACATCTTGGTAGTTTTACTACGTTTTTTTAGGTACTAAACTTCTAATGCATTTTTCAAACATTTCCCTTGTGTTTTTGGCAGTTGACATAGACAATGAAATCTCTAATTTGGTAGATTTTCAAAAAGCATGGATTAATTATTTCAATGGTCCAATAAATGGCCCAATGAAGTTTGTATGAAAAAATTCTACCCTTGGAATTTTATGTATCAGCTAGATTTCCTACGACCCACATTGCTTTTTCCACGTCATTTCATATGGTTAAGATATTTTATATTTAAGGTTTTGGAATATTTGGACATCTTAATTTATATTAAAAGGTGTTGGTTGTGGAGCTTGATTATATTCTTGATTCAGAGGTCTTGTTTTCAGCTACGTTTGGACCCCATTTTCTGACAGGAGGGTATTGGGGGGATTCCCCTCCCC
>JASDQU010100442.1:1041041-1054942 GCA_032191745.1 Picea mariana | reverse complement strand
AAGGAAACCCCCTTTTCTTGAGGGAATTATATTTCGGCTATGTAGATGAGTGAATATTATATTCTGAGAGAGGATATTTTAAGAGAAAGAAGAGGAAGCTATAGCGGGTGTGTTGTAGATTGTATCCCTTCATTTTGTTGGATAATAAAAAGGAAGGACCTAGAAATTTCTTTGGTGGACGTAGCCCACACTGGGTGAACCACGTATAATTGTGTCTCTATTGTATTGTGTATCTTTTGTGTTTTATTTCCACATTTGTTTTATTTTATTGCTCCACAATCCTGATTTTTTCTAACAAAAGGTACTTTTGGTTTCTTGTAATATATTATTTTGAATAACCATAGCTAACACATCTCTCTTCATAGATAAGTCACCACCATTATAGCTAGTTTTATTGATTTTTATTTTATAGACTTTTCCTATTTCATTCATTAATAGAATTTGGATTTCATTTTATTATTGTGATCTAATATAATATCTCTATGTATTTTTTCATTTATATTTATACCTTCATTTCATTCTCTATATAGTCTAGATCACAATATGCCCCAAACAAGGTACCAAATGGTGCACAAAAAACACATTTATTCAAGTTCAAGGAAATTTGCAACTACCTACAACAATCAAATGTAAGCCTTGGATTTGCAATATGATGTTTCAAAAGGAGGTTAAGGCTAGGTCTGTGGTTAGGGATTGCGGTTAAGGCATGATAGGCGGATATTCTGCGGTGGATATTTTCCGACGAACGAGGATAGTGGTGGAAGTAGAGGCTACAAGAGATCGGCATGGAGAAGACAAAGCATGTGACCACCTCAAGTGACCACCTGGACAATGATGAGTCATGGATGCTGACAGGTGGAGGAGTAGGGGACCGGGTGGTTGAGTTGGGGAAAACATAAATCTTCCCTCAGCAACACCCAACTATGGAAAAGCAATGCCTCACATTCCCAGAAAAGTCATTATCGCCACCACTCTTTTAGTATTTTGTGGATGAAGAGGTTTTTGAGGTAGGTTTAGGGGATTTCTCGAAGCTTTGTCCATCAAGGTTGCCTCACTCTAAAGGAGGTTCACTACCCTCTATAATCCCCCAAGTGAATTTTGAAAACAATTGGATCGATCAGACAGAAGGGGGTTTTCTTCTTTCTTCGCCCCTTTCCACACAGGATGGTTTAGGGAATACAGCGAAGTCACCAGGGACGAAAGGTCACACAAAAGTAGAAGCAGATCAGAGAATCATAGAGGATTTCCTTTCACATCTCCCTGGTGATCAGGAGGAATTTATAAATATTTCTTCTTAAAAAGGCGTCATCTCGTCCTACTTAGATGCAGAAGATCATTGGGGTTATGGTTGGAAAAAGGAGATAGAACATATGTCTCAAATTTCCCCGAGGTCTGCAGGTATTCATGCAAGTACAGTCTATAGTGACCAAAGGAGGAAGGTTGGGGAGGGACAGATACATCAGAGGAAAAGCCTAAAATCCAAAGGAAATTTTGGGAGCCCGGTACTCGGGGAAGACATGGGTTTAAGTCAAG
The DNA here is from genome assembly GCA_032191745.1 of Picea mariana. Lineage (NCBI taxonomy): Eukaryota > Viridiplantae > Streptophyta > Pinopsida > Pinales > Pinaceae > Picea > Picea mariana. The sequence continues at coordinate 1,053,409 of JASDQU010100442.1, read as the reverse complement.
TTACCTGAATGACAAACCAAACTCTTGTAGGGAGAGCAAGTGGAAGAACTTTTTCCCTAAAAACTATGATTGATTGGGCACATTTGTTTTGGAAGGAGCATCTTGGTTATGTTCCAAATATCATTGAACTTACCAGGAACTAGTTTGCCTTTAACTTTCTGCAACCAGACCATGCAAAATGGGTCCTGGGAAAATTTTGGAGTGTTAACAACTCTCCACTGCTTTTAAATCCTTGGAGTCCTCTTTTTGATGCAAGCAGAGAAAGATTGGACAAATTACCGGTCTAGGTTCGACTGGCAACATTTCCTTTTTAGTTATGGTCTTTGGAACATTTCAAAGCTATAGGGAACTTTTTGGGGGACTTTTTAGATGTAGATATGACCTTTGAAAAAACTAAACAACAAAAAGTGGTAAGGGTATTAATCAGTTTGAATGGCAGAGAGGGGCTAGGAGAAGAAGTCGATCTGAGATGGGGAATTTATACCCATACCTAGAGACTGGATTATGAAAATGTTCCCTTCAGATGTCGAAGGTGCCATTAGTATGGGCAGTTGATTATGAACTGTAAATTGCCATTAAGGACTAGAGGAAAAGGAATTATAAGCGACAAAGGGAAAAGAACATTACATGAGGAAGAGAGAAGACAAATAGTGGCTTTAATGGATGGAGTCTAGGTAATTGTAGATTTAAGGCGGTCAAAATAACAAGAACAAGGTGATTCTATGAAGGAAAGGAAAGAATCTTCTCCAGAAACTGGCGACAAAGATGCAGAAGAGGTCCAGAATTTAAGTCTTTTCAAGACACTTATGGATAACGTAAAGATCATGGATTCGGGTAACCCATTACCTCCCTCTCCTCCAATTATTGTTTTAATAAATCATTTAAATTTAGATGGCAATGAGTGGTTGGAGGCTCTCAGAAACATGTCCCTCTCTACAAGACCCTCACAGATTGCAACTAAACCACTAGATACCTCTGTGATTGTTGTTTCGGATGATCCTCCAAGCCCAAAGAGGCTTTGCAGCGTCACAGATGACTCCTCCTCCTCGTCTTTTGAGAACTCATTTGCATTTTATTTTCTTAGATTCCAGAATAAATTGGGTTCCTCGAGAGGATTGGGCAAGGAAGTGATAAGTACATTGGATAGAGGTGGTCGAGGGAGGAAATCACTAATTTCGAAAGCACAATCCAAATCCAAGAGTGACCTTTTGGCAGGGAAACAACAGGCACTTAGAGTAGTGCGGACCCAAGAAAAGGGTTCAGGAACTGCAGGGGTCTGGCTGGTCCCCTTAAAAGACCAACGCTAAAAAGGGTGATTAGTTCCAAACACCCTGATTTTTTTTGTTACAAGAGACTATGGGGGAAGGGGAGGAGGTAAAAACAAGATTGAAAATTATGCTTCAAGGATGGGAGTTTGAAACTTTGGATGCCATGGGAAGATATGGGGGTTTGGCATTAGGATGGAACACTCAGACTATCAAAGTCTCAAATTCTTGGGGCCTAGAGTTAGGTCTAGGAATTACTATTTTAGTGCCTGATTTAGGGGAAGAATTCCACAGTCTTAACGTTTATGGTCCTTATCAGAATAGAGGCCCATTCTGGGACACTCTTTTTAACAAGTCTTTTCTAAAATACCATTTGGTTATTTTAGGGGGAGATTTAAATTTTTCTATGGGACATTCTGAAGTTTGGGGTCTGCATGCAAGATCTAACCCTATGACAGGTTACTTTACCAAAAAAAAATTGGAATGAAAAATAATTGATATCGAACCCACCAAACTCAAACCAACTTGGAGGAACAACAGGGTGGGGGAGGACCGAGTAGAAAACAGACTGGATCATTTTTTGGTAGCTGACTCTTTTTTGGAAAAGAAACTATTAGTGAAACAGTGGATGGGTTGTGGGGGAATTTCTGACCATTGTCGGATCTTCTTTGAAATTAGACAGGGTCCAAAAAATTCGGCTAGTCCTTTCAAATTTAACAAGACATGGCTATTTGATGAATCTTTCATCAATCTTGTTAAATAAAATTGGATACCCTTTCATTAGGATAGCCATCAGTCGACGACCTTTCAATTTGCTGAAAATTTAAAAAGGATCAAAGTGAAAGTAAAGATCTGGGATTTTCATAAATGACAAAGTGAAGATCAAGAGTTAAAATAAATTGAGTCTATGCTACAAAGTATTTATGAAGAATATGGGGGGGGGTTATGCTACACCTGAGTCCAAGATCTCACTTCTACAAATGGAAGAAAGGAGGAATAAGCTACTCAAGGAGAAGGAAGAATCTTGGAGACTCAAAAGCAGAGCTATTTGGCTGGCAAGTGGAGATGAGAATACAAAGTTCTTCCAAGCCTTTGCTAAAGGCATAAGGTGTGCTAATACCATTTGGCACCTAAGAGATCAGGAAGGAAATTTGGAGAACTCTTTTGAGGAGATGTCAAGATTGGGGAAAAATCACTTTCAAGATATCTTTAGAGTAGAGAATCAAGCTACAATAGAAGAAGTGGTTCGAATGGCCCAGCTCTTTCTAAGATTTGTTGATGAAGAGGATAATATACTATTGATGGAAGAAGTTTTAGAAGAATAATTAAAAGAAGTTCTTCAAAGTTTTCAAAAGGACAATATCCGAGGTCTAGATGGCTGGACTATTGAATTTTTTTGGGGTTTTTATGATATACTGGGACATGATATGCTCAATTTGGTAGAGGACACTAGATCTACAGGAGGAATCCATCTAAGCTTAAACTCCACCTTCATAGCTTTAATTCCAAAAACTGATAATACGGTGACTTTCGATGAATTTCGTCCAATTTATCTTTGTAACTGTATCTACAAAGTTGTTTCAAAAATTATAGCAAGAAGGGTGAAAAGAATACTCAGATAAATAATTTTGAGTGAGCGGTTTGGTTTCTTGGAAGGAAGACAAATTCATGAAGAGATAGGGGTAGCATAAGAAGTCCTACACAACATAAAATCCAGGAAACTGAAGGGAGCAGTGCTAAAAATTGACCTATCCAAAGCCTATGACATAGTAAGTTTCCTTTATATTCATTTATTACTAACTCACTTAGGCTTTGTAGTTCCCTTCATCATGTGGATCATGAGTTGTATCACAATAGTTTCCTTTGCAGTTCTTATTAACGGCTCTTCCTCACACTTTTTTCATTCATAAAGAGGCTTAAGGCAGGGCTTCCCTTTTTCTCCTCTTCTTTTTCTCTTAGTCGCAGAAGGACTCAGCAAGGAAATTTTGGAGGAAAAAAGACTAGGATCCTTCTCGGGAATCAAAATTTTGCAAACTCTACAAATTACACATTTTCTCTTTGTTGATGATGTGCTAATATTTAGTATGGGATCCATAAGGGATGCGGAAAATTTAAAAAACATCCTAAGTCTTTTCTCAAAAGCAACAGGCATGGAAATTAATGAAGGAAAATTGTCCCTCACAACCAATTTGATTACTAAAAAAGAGTGACTTGCCTTTAGGCATTTCTTTCCTTTTGAGGAAAAGAATCTTGATGATGGTTTAAAATGCCTAGGTTTCTTTTTAAAACCAAATGACTATATAAAGGAAGATTGGAAGTGGTTTTTGAAGAAATTGGAAAAAAGATTAAATATTTGGAGTCATAGGTGGCTTTCACGTGCAGGCAAGATAGTATTAATCAAATTGGTACTAGAAGCCATTTGAGTTTACTGTATGTCACTCTCGTGGATCCCAAAAGAAATCTTCGAAGCATCTATAAAACTCTCCTTCAGATTTCTTTGGAGTGGAAAGAAAGAATCGCATGTGACTCCTTGGGTTCACTGGGAAAGGATCGTTGCTCCTAAGGCTCTTTGACGATGGAGATTGAAAAATATTTTTCTCTTTTCCAAATATTTGGCGGAAAATGTGGATGGCGACTATTAAAATCCTCTAGTCTCTGGACCAGGGTAGTGGTTCAAAAATATATTGAGCCAGTTTCTTTGGAGGCCTGGATTAGGATTCCATAAAAATCTATGAAAGGAGCTTCAGTGATTTGGAAGGCGATTATCAACTCCTTCTCGATCATCGAAGAAGGATTAGTTTGGAATATAGGGAATGGATAGCGGGTTAGATTGGGAAAATATCCTTGGATGGGAAGTGATTGAAAACATATTCTCCCTAAACATATTATCAATCATCTAAGAACCCGTGGGTTTGACACTCTAAATAAACTTGCAGAGCTGAGACTAACAACCATCTGGTCCCAAGGATGGAAATCAAAAAATTCCATGGGGTTAGAAGAGGAGGATGTCACAGATTTGGAGAGATATATTGCAAGCTTAAAGAGATCACAGATTAGGCTCAGGGATTGTGAGGATGAACTTATTTGGGATTCTTCTCCTTCAGGGATCTACACTCCCAAGGATGGATATATCAAACTAAATTTAGACTTGTTTCAAAGAGAGCCAGTATGGTGGTGGGGAAAGCTTTGGAAGTTGAATTGTCCGGCCAAGACAAGATTATTCATGTGGAATGCATTATCAAACAAGGTGTTGACCTGGGAAATACTCCAGAAGAGAAATAATCATGGACCAAGCTAGTGCTCCCTCTGTAAATCTGAAGGACAAACAACACTTCATATATTTTTGGAGTGTCTATACATCAAAGAAGTCTGGAATGAAGTTTTGAGATTTTTGGAAATCTGTTGCAGTTGGATTGGTCCATTGTTTGAACAACCTTGGCAGGATTGGTCGTCGAATAGAGAAAACGGGGCATACAGATCATTACCTATTTTGGTAATCTGGGGAGTTTGGATAGCTAGGAACTCCCTCATTTTTAAAGGAGTTACTATGGTTCCAAAGATTACAGCTTCCAAAAGTATAGCCATACTTTCTTCATTTTCTCTTTATATTGAAAGAGTCAGGACAAGATTGGTTCAGGAGGAACTTATTGACAAATCAAAACCTTGGGGTTATTTTGATGGATCTTAACAAAACAACAATTGCGGGGGAGGAGGGATTTTCTTTATTTCAAATTCACACCATTTTTCCATGACCTTTGGCCTAGGGACGGGATCAAACAATTATGCAAAACTGATGAGCCTTAAACTACTCATTGCTTTTTCCATAGAAAATGATTTTCACTCTTTCACTGTTTTTGGAGATTCCATGAATGTCATTAATTGGGTTAGAGGCACTCAAATATGCACAAACACTAGACTTGCTAACATAGTGGAAGACATCAAATTTTTACATACCTCTTTTGATTCTCTCACATGCCGATATATTTATAGGGAAAGGAACAAGGAGGCGGACAAGAGGTCGAAAGAGGGGATTCATTTGGGTTTGGGACAATGGAAAGTAACTAAAGTACTAAATGGACATATTCAAGAATATCTACATCAACCTTTTTTGGAATGACTACTGGACATAATATACACAACTCTATGTAAGAATCTTTTTTGTACAAGATGCATAAATCGATGAGTCCATATTGACTCTATAGTTCAGCAGCCCTATACAGGATGGAAATTTTTTAGCTACAACGGTAGCAATCATACTCTAGACACAACATTTCATCAGGAATACACTTTGAAAGTGTATATGCAGAATCTAATTTTGTTCACATCTAAAGAAATAAAATTACGCTTTTTTCCTTAGAAAAAAATATGATGTTTCAAAAAACTATACACTATCCAATCATCCAAATAAACATCCAAGAACTTGTGTATGTAATCATTAAAGGATGCTATCACATTGTGGGAGAACAAGGCAAGGGAATTCTTTAACCCAAGCAGAATTATATTATAAGAAAAAAAAGCATTCAGTGGTAAAGCTAGTCTTGTTCTTGTCTTCCTCCTCAATTCAGACCTAATGATAACCTAAAAAAAACATCTATAAAAGAATATGATTCCTTACTCATAATATAATTGAGCACTTCATAACTAAACGTAGTCGGGAATGGATCATGTGCATAGGTAGAACTGAGAATTATGCAATCAACACACACCCTGATATCACCATTACCCTTCTTTCTTTATATTACCATGGGATAGATATAATCTAACTCATCCACTAGGAATATCAACCTTGCAACAAGAATCCAGCAATTCCCCACTTTACCTTTTCATTAACTCAAGGATTTAGTCTGTAAGGGTGATGTTTGACTAGTTTGGCATCTAGGTACAACTATATATCCATTTCCCCAAGTTCTCCTTTTATTCTCTTCACCTCTATAAAACTTTGAGGAAACAAATATTCATATTCCTATAGCGGTGTCACAACTTTGAACATAGTTTTCATCCCAATAGTCTCCAATTAAATCTATTTTGTGGTGTTCCTCAATCCCAATATTGATTTTCCACAACTTCAATGGTTTCTAATAGGAATTCCACGCAACCCCACCGTGTTTATCTATAAAATCTCTCAAACGCTCAGGCTCCTAGAATGAGAGATGTTGTAGCTCTTCCAAGTCATGTTTTTCCCCATCATACAACATTATTTTTCTACAACAAATAGGATCACATGGATTTTGTTCCATTTCTTTGAATCTAACCATTTCAAGATGTTGCAGACAAAGCTTAATTAGAAATTGATGTTTCAAATCATCACAAAATAGAAGTTGCTTAATATGTATTAGTGTTGTAGTGTTTTGGGGGGTTTCACTAGTGTAAGATAAATCAACACATATTTTTTCTTGAACTTTGCACCAATTCCTAGTCTACTTCTAAGATTCTAAGTGGAAGTACCATGCTTGAGGGACTATCCCTAAAGTATGAAGGAATGTATGCACCTAGAATTAAATTTGGAGGCCCTCTCTTTCCCTCTTTTGCAAGTTGTTTTCAATATGAGTGGAATGATTTGTCTTACCTTTGTATTTCTCCACAAATGTCACTACTTTTCCCTAAGTCCTAGACATGTCCTGGCATTAAAACTAAAGAGGAGGGAAACACTAATGGATCATAACTAGTTGAACTATATCACATGAAGTGAGTTCCTCTTTATGTGTATCCCACCAACAAGTAGGTCTAGCTCATAATATGGTGTATAAAGCCTCAATTGTTTTCTCCTCCACAACTATGTATTCTATGTCATGTAAGAAATCTGTCAGACTTCCTATCCCATCATAAATAAGTGGATCTTGAAACTCAAATCCAATCTAGCGAACCACTTTTATTGTTGAAAGCCTCCAACCTGACAACTCATGGTTTTGGTCCTACCAATTGTTGAATGTTTCTTTTAGATAAATATCAAAATATTGAATGTTTATCCAACTAACCAATCCATCAACAATAGGATTGATATAATTGACACATTGGCCTACAGTAAGGTTGTATATCTAATCCAACATGTTCTCTTCAAAAGAATCATCAATGGATTCAGTATACCATGGTCCTTGATATGGATCTAATAGATGCACCAATATAGTACCATCCACCTAAAATGTCATTGTCTCCTTTCTCATATCAATAATGGCTTGATTATCAAAGGATCATTCTATACCCAATAGGGTAAGGTAAGGATCATTCACATCAATGATTTCAATGACCTCCAAATATGCAGCTATATTTACATCCATCAAAGTTCTATATCGGATGACTCTTGGGCTAGATCTTAAACCATTGGATGTTGAGAAACATAAAAAAAAAAAAAAAGGCTTAATCATAATTATGAAGCAATAGGTCTAATTAGCATGTCAATCTCTCAAGATCTCAAGTTCCATATTCAACCTGATAACATGTCTCATGAAGCATGGTTGAATTTTGAAGAATTCTTTTGAAAAAAAAATTTGATACAAGCTCATTAGTTGGAAAATCAACTCATAATTGTTGATTATGTACAATTTCCTCAAATTCAAGACTACAACGCAATATGTAAGCTCTTAAAACTCCAAATTAGTGTTTGTCGAATCACTAAGACAAATGATCAAGTAATAATGGTTATCCTTTCTAAACTCAAAACTCCTTTTGATATTTTTTCTCTACATTTTATTCCCCTATAGATGCATTAGGAGCCACTTAGAATATGACTACTTTTGAGCTATTTGTAACTAGTTAACATGTGAGCAATACAAGCTCTTACATATGGGAGCACTTGATATAGGTACTAAGCAGAAAGTATTGTTTGCTCACAATAACAAGGGCTCCAAACCCTTCAAGTAGAAATTCAAAGGATCCAAAAAACCCACAACCACCAAGTCACATATAGTTACTCTTCCTCCTCCAAAGTCTCATTAGGGAACCATGTCAAAGGAGAAGAATCCACTTAGGTCTTTTTCCTTTTGCGAAAAAGAGGGGAATCTTGATTCACATTGTTGGAAGAAGATGCAATCATTGGAAGCATCCATGAAGAAGAAGAAGAATTGGTCACATACTTCCTCCTCTTCTACTTCTTATAATCCTCATTCTCTTTCTGCAATGGCGTGTCATCCAAATCATGAGTGGATTTTAGACTCAAGGTCCTCTAATCATATGACCAATACTAAGGATTTTTTCTCTACTTTTGATGATTGTACAACTCTGAAGATTTTTTTTATGATAGTTCTCCTTGATATGTTGTAGGATTAGGAAAAATGGATCTTATTGATGGGAAATTTAACAATGTATTCTACATCTTGATATTTTTGCAAACTTACTTTCAATTTTTCAAATTACTCATTCAAGTAATGGAAAAACCATTGAGTTTTTGCCTCACAATGTTGTAATTAGAGATCTAAAGAATCCATTTAATTTCATATATTTAGGATGTGTTGATGACTCTTCAAGTGATCCAGATGGATCTCGGTGGCCATCCACCCTTTCCACTAAATCACCAGTTTGAGCCTGTGGTTTTGATAAACCATGACATTCACCCTTTTGGTGGAGAATGGAATGTAATGTCATCTTCATTTGTTAATGACAGACATCATGTAATGGTCTTATGTACATGCCTACAACATAGCATCAATGCACTGGATCCCATTAAAACTCTGCAATTAAGCGCGCTCGGGCTAGAGTAGTAGAGTATTACTGGGATGGGTGACCGCCCGGGAAGTCCTGGTATTTTACATTCCTATGGAATTTTATAAACTTAGTCCAATTTGTCCCACATGCATCATGGGAATTGTTCTCCTCTCACTCTCTCATATATAATTGAGGTGAAGGAGGCCCTTTAAGCATGCAATGGAGTGTGATGTAAAGCTTCTTGTGAATGAAGCATAGCCAACATCTCTTTCTTTTTAGAGATAAGCTACCCCATTTTTCCAGTTTGTGTTCTACAATGGTTTTCTATCTTATTCAGTAATAGAAGTTGGGTTTCACTATATTTTTGTGTATTTCATTGTTATATCTTGGTTATATTTATGCCTTCATGTTGTTCTCAAAATAATATGGATCAGTGGTATCAGAGAAAGCTAATCCTTGTTGTTTCTCAAAGCAGGTCCCCGACAAGGTCAGGGTATAGAGAGTTGGATCTCGAGCTAGTTTTGCTTGAGGAAAATTTCTCTCATCAACCCAAGCGACCTCCCATGGTGGAAGAAAAGAGAGATGAAAAAGCAGGAGATCCTTTCAATACGTTGCTCGAGGAAGCCCTCGTGCCACAGAGGAATGAGATGATGGACAACTTTGCTCATATCCTTTGAAGACTACCGATGGTGGCAGCTGAGGCATCTTCAACAAGAACCCATTTCGCAAGTGCGACACCCTTCAAGGTATAAGTCAATTTTGATATCCCCTTATTTGAAGGCCAGATAGATGCAGATGCTCTAGAAAAATGGTTGAATCTGCTAGAAGGTTATTACTATGTCCAAAAAAAATCGACAGTGAAAATATCACCTTTGCACTCCTTAAATCCCTTCCCATGTTAGATATTGGTGGGAAAGTTACTTGGAGAGGTACACCATAGATGAATCTACACTATTTGGGAGAGAACCCACTTGGGTAGCCTTTGTAGATTCCCTAAAGGAGGAGTTCTACCCTATCGGAAACTATGATGACCAATACATGAGATGGACAACTCTGCGTCACAAAATAGATTAGATGGTGTTGGAGTACACCAACATATTTCATACCTTGCGCTCAAAGATTGGTATCAAATACTATGAGTGGCACCTAGTTTTGAAGTACCGTAATGGTCTACACAGGTACATCCAAACAGAGATGGATTTTCTAGACATCTCTTCATTGGGAGTTATTTATCGATATGCAGTCAAAATTGAGAAGAAATTCAAGCAACAGATTAAGTGGGAGAAGCATGGCAAAGGAAACTCTAACTCGCATAATGAAGGATGGAGCAAGGAAGGCCAACCTCAAGAGAGCCAGCTCCAGATGCAAGAAAAGAAGGGTAACAGGAAGTTTAAGAAAGACACCGGAAAGTGGTGTGAGTTCCACAACAGTCCTTGGCATAACACTCATGAATGTTGCTCAATGCATTCATTGGTGGCCAATCTCAAAGACAAAGATCCAAACCCTGAATTAGACCCTGATTCAGAAAATGATAAAAGGAGACAGATCATTGATGCAGAACCCACTGCTATTGTCGCAACTACAACAATCCAACCAAAAGAGGATCCTAAGGAAGGGGAGTGACTCTTCCATTAACAGATGTGGTTGAAGGGTACCCCGCTGCATTTTATTGTTGATAGCGGAAGCCAAAAGAACATCATCTCGGCAGAGGTTGTCAAGCAGTTGGATTTTCCAACAACACCACACTCGCAGCCATACAACATCGGGTGGCTTCACCAGGGTCAAGATCTCTGTGTCAACCAATAATGTCACATGTCCTATGACATCAAGCCCTTCAAGGATGAGGTATTATGTGATGTTTCTCCACTAGAATTATGTGATGTTCTATTAGGCCAACCATATATGTGGAGGCATCATGGTATTTATGAGTCTCGACCTTGTAGCATCATTGTTACTCTGGGGGGTCAACTATACAGGATACCATAGGTAGTTTCGACTATTTTCCCACCAAAACAATGCCACAAAGTAATATATCATACTACAAAGTTTATCCTCTTCACAATCTGATTAGAAGGTGAAAAGAAGGACACTGCAACCAATGCATCCTTAACCCAAGACCTTTCTATCCATCATAAGCAGATCGACAAGATTGTATAAGAGTACCAAGATGTTCTTGTTGCACCTACGAGGGTGCCTCCACACTGCCCAGTCAAGCAAGGTTATAACAGAACCCTTCATACTCTTCATGTTGCATATTCATTGACAGATTCCTGGAACACTCAGGTAGATCATGCAGTTAGATTGGTTGAACGGATTCAACCCCTCTAGCAACAGGTGCATAACAGCCTTCAACAAGCTAAGCATGAGAGCTTCTTCAGCAAGGCAAGCAACACACCAAGCTTCAGATTTAGCAAAAGTCTCCCCATCTCCTAAGGGAACTTGACGCAATGGGGACCATTGCTTCCTAAGGGGGGAGGAATGATCCAGATGGATCTCGATGACCATCCACCTTTTCCACTGAATCGCCAGTTTGATCCTGTGGTTTTGATAAACCATGACATTCACCCTTTTGGTGGAGAATGGAATGTAATGTCATCTTCATTTTTTAATGACAGACATCATGTAATGGTATTATGTGCATGCCTAAAATATAGTGTCAATGCACCAAATCTCATTAAAACTCTACAGTTAAGCGCGCTTAGGCTAGAGTAATAGAGTAGTACTAGGATGGGTGACCACCCAGGAAGTCCTATTATTTTACATGCCTATGGCATTTTATAAACTTAGTCCAATTTATCCCACATGCATCATGGGAATTTTTCTCGTCTCACTCTCTCATATATAAGTGAGGTGAAGGAGGCCCTTTAAGCATGCAATGGAGTGTGATGTAAAGCTTCTTGTGAATGAATTGTAGCCAACATCTCCTTCTTTTTAGAGATAAGCTACCCCATTTTTCCAGTTTGTGTTCTACATTGGTTTTCTATCTTATTCGGTAATAGAAGTTGGGTTTCACTGTATTTTTGTGTTCTCTTCTTTATTTTTGTGTATTTCATTGTTATATCTCAGTTATATTTCTGCCTTCATGTTGTTCTCAAAATAATCTGGATCATCGAGGCTATACAAATTTGATATATTTGAACGCTCATCATCTACCACTATCCTCATTAATCATGTTGATGACTTGAGGAAACTTTGGCATGAGTGGTTTGGTCATTTGAATTTCCACTACTTGCAACAACTCTCAAAGAACCAAATAGTGTACAAACCACTCTCTGTCTCATGGAATAATGGTGTTTGTCATGGTTATGTCTTGGATAAGCATCACAGAGATTCCTTTACATATGGTCATTCACAGTGAGCATAAGAACCACTTGATTTGGTTCACAGTGACATACATATGCCACTCCCCATTCCATGATTTTCAGGTGCATGATATATTCTCACTTTCATTTATGATCACACTCA
>JASDQU010100442.1:1014423-1036827 GCA_032191745.1 Picea mariana | reverse complement strand
TGCAGTTTGGCAGTCTTGTGCGCAAGTCCTGGGGAAGGTGTTGCGCCAGTTTTGGGTTGGACTCTCTGATCAGCTTTGGTTACTTCTTGCTTGGTGCATTAGCCTTGCTTGGCTATTGGATTACTACTAGGATTCTTCTCTTTGTCAAGGTTAAGGTGCTCGGAGGGTGGCTTCGGCCTATGGTTGGGTGACAATAGAGATATTGTCAATGGTAAAACGAGCACATTCATTCATATTCTAACAGGTTATGGGCCCACACCTCCTTCATTCAGTCTAACCGCTGGAAAGAAACATAGCCATTAGGATATTGAGCTCGCTGAGAAACTGTCGCTAGGGTTACTAGCAGGAGCAGCTTCCAAGATATTGTAGCTAGGGTTACTAGCAGGAGCAGTTGCAGAAACCCTAAATCTTAGATCCGGCACCTTGTGATGGAGCATCTCGCTCAAGGAGAAGATATTCAAATGCGCCCTAGTTCAGCGCACCTTTTGGCTCTCTCAGAAGACAGAAACGTCAGAGTTGAAGTTTTGGATCAAAGCATGACCAGCTACCAATCAACCGAAGACATGAGTGAGACGATCAGTCTTCTACACTACTCAGCACTCACTGGAACGATTGAAGATGACATGTGGATAATCGATAGCGGAGCTTCTAGGCACATGACGGGAGATCAAGCCAGACTCTCAAATCTAAATGAGAAGAAGACCTCGTACAAAGTAGAGCTTGGAGACAAAAGCACTTACCCAGTGGAAGGATTTGGACAAGCCTCCGTTAAGTTGAAAACAAGTAACAATGTTCACTTAAGTAATGTTTTATATGTACATGGTTTAGAAAAGAATCTTGTATCCATATCTTGCCTAGAAGACAAAGGAATCAGAATAGCTTTCATGGATGGAAAAGTGTTATCTTGGCATAAAGACTCCAGCATAGAAAATGCTAGGGTTATTGGAAGACGTGAAGGAAATCTGTATAGACTACTAGAACAAAATGAAGAAGCTCTCGTACATGACGAAATCAATCCAAATGAACTTTGGCATAGAAGGTACGCTCATATTAATTATCAAGCATTACCTTTTCTCAAAAAGATGGTTGAAGGAATACCAGAATTGCAGTCTACACATGAAGGAATTTGCAAAGGATGTGCCCTTGGAAAGAATATCAAGAAACCATTTCCAAGCAGCAACAATAGATCTAAGGAAATTCTAGATCTGATACACTCCGATGTTTGCGGACCGATGCCAATCAAATCTCTAGGAGGATCTCTTTACTACGTAACCTTCATAGATGACTATTCAAGAAAGACTTGGTTATATCTACTGAAGACAAAAGACGAAGTATTCAACAAGTTTCAAGAATTCAAAGCAGAGATAGAGAACCTCACGAACAAGAAGATCAAGATCTTAAGAACAGATAATGGAGGAGAATACACATCAAAGGAATTCATTGCATTCTGCAAATCGACAGAGATTAGGAGGGAGCTAATTGTTCCTCATAATCCTCAACAAAATGGTGTAGCAGAAAGAAAGAATAGATCTATGGAAGAAACCGTAAAAGAACTAATAAATGATCAAGGTCTATCCATGTTCTTATGGAGAGAAGCAGCCATGACAGCAATATATGTGCAGAACAGAAGTCCTCACTGCATACTGAAGGACATGACTCCAGAAGAAGCCTTCTCAGGTAAGAAACCTAATGTGGAAAACCTAAGAATCTTTGGATGTCCTATTTACTCTCATATTCCCAAGGACAAAAGGAATAAACTAGAACCCTCAGGAAAGAAGGGCATATCCGTGGGATATAGCGATTCATCCAAGGCTTATAGGATCTATATTCCGAAACAACATAAGATCAAAGTAAGCAGAGACGTGGCATTCAATGAAAAGATGGCTTTCAAGAAATCCATAGAAGAAACAATAGAAGAAGAAGAGAATGAAGAACCTATTGAAGAAAGCACAGAAAATCAAGATGACGAAAAGGAACAACCTGATCATCCTATGCAACCATGTGAGACTATTGTTTCAGACCCAGGAAACGACCAGCTTGGCTTGAAGCTACCTTACAAGATGCAGAAAGACTCAAGGTTCCCGAAGGAACATTCAGAAAAAGTAAGAAGCCTAAAAGAATCTCAAGTTATGCAGCATATATGACGAAGCTTCTAGATGAAAAACCTACCACATTTAAAGAAGCAGTTCAAAAGGGATAATGGAAAGAAGCTATGACGGAAGAACACCAATCCATTATGAAAAATGATGTATGGGAAACCGTACCCTGACCTAAAGAAAAATCAGTGGTAACTTCAAAATGAGTATATAAGATCAAACATGCAACAGACGGAAGCGTGGATAAATATAAAGCAAGATTCGTAACTAGAGGGTTCTCCCAGAAGGAGGGAGAATATTATGACGAAACTTTTTCTCTGGTTGCTAGATATACTTCCATTAGAGCTATCATATCTCTTGTCGCTTCCATGGGATGGAACTTACATCAGATGGATGTAAAGATAGCTTTCCTCAATGGAGCAATCTAAGAAGAAGTATATATTGAACAACCTCAAGGGTTTGAGGTACATTCCAGAGACACTCACGTTTGCAGATTAAAGAAAGCCCTATACGGACTCAAGCAAGCTCCAAGGGCTTGGTATGCTAGAATGGACAGCTATCTAACGAGACTTGGTTTCTCCAAAAGTCATACAAATCCAAACCTCTACTACAAAGTCGTGAACAATGCACCTATAATTCTACTACTATATGTTGACGATCTATTCATAACAGGTGAAGAGTCTCTCATCATCCAGTGCAAGAAGGAACTAGCTTCTGAATTTGATATGAAAGATCTAGGTCTCATGCATTATTACTTGGGACTAGAAGTTTGGCAGAAGCGCGGTGAAGTATTCCTTGGACAAGGAAAGTACGCAATAAAGATCCTTCAGAAGTTTGGAAGGATGGATTGTAAGTTCATGGACACTCCTATGAATACGGATATAAGAAAAGTGAAAGATCCAAATTTTGATCCAGCAGATCCATCACTATATCAACAATTAATTGGGTCATTGATGTATTTGGTAAATACTCGACCAGACATTTGCTTTGTCGTGAATACACTAAGCTAGTTCCAGGTGGAACCGAGACATGAGCATTGGATAGCTGCAAAGCATGTCTTAAGATATATTCGTGGGACAATAAACTATGGCTTAAGATATACGACATCCAGTGATATATAGCTTCATGGATTCACAGACTCAGATTGGGCAGGAAGTGCAGAAGATAGAAAGAGTACTTCAGGAATGTGTTTCAGCTTGGGCTCCGCCATGATATCTTGGGGCAGCAGAAAATAGAAGTCTATCGCACTCAACACAGCAGAAGCAGAATATATCGCAGCATGTGAAGCATGCACAGAAGCAATATGGCTAAGGAAGTTAATCTCTGATTTATTTGATCAGATTCCAGATTCGAGGATAATACATTGTGATAATCAGAGTTGTATAAGATTATCAGAACATCCCTTGTTTCATGAAAGGTCAAAACATATTAAGATCAAATACTACTTCATTCGAGATAAAGTCCAGGAAGGAGAGGTAAAGCTCCAGTATATCCCCACAGATGAGCAGACAACAAACATCCTGACAAAACCTCTATCCAGAATAAAGTTTGCATATTTCCGAGAGAAGATGTGGATCGTGGAGATAACTCCCTTAGCTGAAAGGGAAGAAATTACTCTCCAGGTTGGGAGGGAGCACTGACATAATATTGAGGACATTCATTTTTCAAGATTGAAAAATAGTCCATCTTGGGCAGATTCTTTCCTGTTCGTAAAGTGGATTGAGATTTTTGACGGACAGACATTTTCCAGTTCGGAAAATGGTCCAGATTGTTGATGTACCATAGACAGCGACTTCCCATTGTGATTAACATGGGGATTGGTCTAGGGCAATCTCTCTTCTTGAGGGTTACTCAAGAAGACTGGCCCGCCTCGCCAGACAGCGATTTCTCATTGTGGTTAACATGAGGAATGGTTTGTTTTGGAGGTTGGTACAAGACAGTCTTTTCCTCTTGTGGTTAACAGGGGAAATGGTCCGAACAATAATTCCTTAGGGTGGATTCATTCTCTCCAGGCTGCACTTTGTTTAGTGCCAGAGGAATGGCCCAGGGTGGGGAATGGTCCAGGCTCAGCAATCAAGGACAAGCATTCCTTAGGGCAGATTCATTCTCTCCAGGTTACACTTTGTTTAGTGTCGGGGGAATGGTCCAGGCTCAGAAATCAGAACAATCATTCTTTCTTGTTTGAGAAGAATAAGTCAGATAGCCCATCGTTGATGTTCTACTCTGAGGGCAGATATTCTTTCAGATCTCACAGATGTGAGTGAAAGATTGGCCCAGATAATTCAGTTTATTTTAACAATATTTTCTGTGCAGGTTGATATCAGATGATTGTTATGGAGACTGCTTGTCTCTAGACAATAGAGTTATGCTACTGTGGTAGATATGTTCCACTGTTTGTGACTATGTGTCACGATTTGAGTAGTTGTGTACTACCATGGATAGACACAGTTGTGTTCTATCAATTGATATTGTACCAGTTGTCATGGAGATTATCTAGTTGGATAATAATGACGGTGCTCGTGATACTACCAGTTGAATGGTCTGTTTGTGCTCAAGACCATTATCAGTTATACCTCCCTAGCTAGGAGGGAGTGTTGATATTATGGTAGCTTCGAGAGGTATGAACCTCTATTGTGACCTTTGACAAGATTAGAACATTCCGAAAGAAAGCAAAGAAATGAAAGTAACCCTAGATGAGATGTCGGCTGAAGAGAGATAATTAATATGAATTAATTAGTACCCAGAGAGAGAAGTCGGCCCAGGCAAGTCTGCCAGGAATACTATAAATACAGGGCGCCAGTCTCTCATTTGACACACTCTCAGAATCGCAGAAGTCACTTGTACGCACTGCAGTTTGGCAGTCTTGTGCGCAAGTCCTGGGGAAGGTGTTGCGCCAATTTTGGGTTGGACTCTCTGATCAGCTTTGGTTACTTCTTGCTTGGTGCATTAGTCTTGCTTGGCTATTGGATTGCTACCAGGATTCTTCTCTCTGTCAAGGTCAAGGTGCTCAGAGGGTGGCTTTGGCCTATGGTTGGGTGACAATAGAGATATTGTCAATGGTAAAACAAGTACATTCATTCATATTCTAACACATTCAACTTATCCAATAGCTATAGGCAAACCCACAAACATGTAAGGACTACACTTGGCAAAACGATGCATTGCAATATAATGGGTGTTTCTTTTGGTACAAAATTCAACATTAAGATCAAGGTTGTTAATTGAGTTACATTTATCTCCCGTAGCGAACCATTGAGGCTTTCAGAAAACTTATGAACATATTAACCATTCCTTCTTTTGGGATGGCATGAAGAACAACATCTACACCTTTCTGGCAGAATGTGACGAATGCCAAAGGAACAAGTGTGAAACTGTGAAGCCTCTGAGAGCATTGCAACCTTTACCAATTCCTACAACAGTTTGGACTAACATTTCCATGGATTTTATTGTGTGACTACCTAAAGCAAGAAACAAAATGATCATCATAGTGGTTGTCGATTGTCTTTCCAAATATGCTCACTTTTTTCCACAAGTCTTCATGGACAACGTTCTTAAACTACATGGCATGCCTAATTCAATTGTGTCAGATCATGATCCTACATTCACTAGCAATTTCTAGCAAGAGTTGTTTAAACTACAAGGTACCCAATTGAAAATGAGCATGACATATCATCCCCAAATAGATTTTCAAGCTAAAGAGGTGAATAAGTGTCTAGAAACCTATTTGAGATGTTTTGCCTTCGAACGACAAGCACAGTGGGTTCAATAGCTACCCCTTGCTGAATGATGTTACAATACCACCTATCATGGTGCTACCAAAATGCCACCTTATATAAATAAAGGTCAAGTCATTGTAACATTAGATCATTGTGCAAGTATGGAGATAGCATAAGTGAGGTGCACTTGTGATAGGAGCTTGGAAATTTCAGCAAGGAGAAATCTGAAATTATGAGGTAATTTTAGCCTAAGGTTTGAGGTGATTTTGTTTCTGGTCTCTAGTCAAGGAAGGCTTCTTCTCAGCTTAGGAAGGTCACACGTGTGAATAAGAAGAGCAGCTATAGGCCGCACATGTGGAGTAGGTTGCACGTGTGGAGCAGTCGTACAGCCACACGTGCAAGGGAAGACCATACATTACAACCGCACGTATGAAGGGAAGAAGGATTGCACGTGTGAGGGAAAGCAGGCCGCACGTGTGGCATATTTTCTAGGCAAGATTTTGCAGTCCATACTACTGATGTCAACAGAACGTATAGTAGCAACAGCAGGTTGCCAGGCAGAGGTGATTTCCGAGAAATTTTGTTGAGTTGTACTTTGTTAATTTTCTTCATAATTTTGTTGATATTTTGGTGGACAAGCTTGTCCAGTTTTTGGTCAAAGTGTGTTGACCATGAGGGTTGTTTTTGCCCTAATATTTCTGAATTTAATAAATATTACAGAACATAAATTTGTCTCAGTTGTGTTGATGATTCATCTCTGATCTTTTGTGTCTCCGCTACATATAATTTTCAATCATAATTTTTAGTGTAAAATTGTTCAGTGATAATAGCTAGGGTTTGACTATTAGTTCACGAGGTGGCAATTTTCAGATCTGAAAATTGGTCACATAGAGACATGTGAAAATTGACATGGTATCAGAGCTTGGAATCTGAAAAGAAGAGGATCAACTTGAGACATATTTTTTACTACAACACTGGAAGAGTGTTGTTCTTGTTCTGGTCTTTGTTCTTGTTTCGGGCAGGTCAAGATGGTGAACATTTTGAAGCTTGAGGTTAGGTTGTAAGGGGAAACCAACTTCCGGGCTTGGAAGGCAAGTGTTCTCCTCTTGTGGAAGAAAATAACCTCAAGGAGTATGTTGAGACTATGGTTGCAGACCCTACCGATCCACGGGAATTGACAGCACACAAGAAGAAAGAAATGAAGGCTAAAAGGGTATTGCTAGAGTCCATGAAGGATCATTTGATTCCTCAAATTGTTGAGAAGACAACTGCCAAGAATATGTATGATGCTTTGGTGGGTCTCTACCAAAACAAGAATACAAGCAGGATGTTACACTTGAAGCACCAACTTCAGATTAATGGGATGACCAGTGAAGACATAGTGGTCAACTATCTTATGAAAATTACTCAGATCCAAGATCACCTTGTAGCCATTGGTGAGACAGTGTAGGATATTGAGTTGGTGAATGTGGCCTTGAGAAGTCTTCCCGGGTCTTGGGAACCTTTCGTGTAGGGGATATGTGCACGAGAAAAATTGCCCACCTTTGATAGGATATGGACTGATTGTATCCAGGAGGAGACTCGGTTGGTGTCCAAGGAGAATATAGATGGTATGATGAAGAATAGCAATGATGAGAACCAAGCCCTTGCAGCCCGCACTAGGAGGGCAGAAGAGGTTCTCCATACTAAAGAGGTCCATCGGGAAGAAGAGCTTCTACCGAGAGAAAAGCATCCCCAGAGCCGAGACGAAAGAAGGATCTTAGCAAGATCAGATGTTTTGAGTGTCATGACTTCAGCCATTATGCTTCAGAGTGTCCACTCTGGAGGGGAAGAGGAAAAAGGCAGCAGGCATCAGCAGCAGAGGTTGATGACGTTGCAAACAGGTTCCAGAGGGAGATCATATTGGTCTCCGGCCTTTTAGGAGCAATCTCTAGCAAGGAGACTTGGTTGGTGGATACCGGAGCATCTTGCCATATGATAGGTGCACGAGAGTTGTTTGACACTCTCACAGAGACTGGCCCAGATTTATGTGTGGAGGTTGGTACGAGAGCCAAGCATTCAGTACGAGGATCCAGTACAATATCATTTCGAATGGAGTCAAGTGAGATACCAAGGGTGTCAAATGTGTTGTGGGTACCAGAACTCAGAAAGAGTGTCCTCTCAGTCTTGGAGATTGAGAGGAAAGGCTATCGTGTACTGTTTCGAAATGGATAGGTACTACTTGTGCCCAGACAGACTAGCTTCAGATCAGCAATGGTTCTTGGAGTTAGGGAGGGCAACCTATATAGGTTGAGGGGCCAGCCTATGGGTGCCATGGCCAATAGGAGCAGAGAGACAAAGGAAGAGGAGCAGGTGGCTCCACAAGTAGTGATTCAGGTGACCTCGCCAGCAGTACCAGCTCAAAGGGAGCCAAAGTTCAGAGGGAGTTGGCCCTCAGGATCCAAAAGGAAGGAGCAGCCTCCAGGACTATGCAGAGGACAATGGATAGGGAGCAAATGGCCCCAGAGGGTGTGCAGACTCAGAGGGAGTCAAGTTTCATACGAAGCATGTGATCTCAGAGTGTGCCCGATCTCAAGGAGAGTCAGTTGGCTCAGAGGGAGAGATGGTCATATAGAGGGAGTTCCCCCTCAGGTTCAGATGGGAGAGAGACATCTTCCAGGACTGGCAGACAGGTTTCATGCATTGAGGAGGTCAGACAGGAGATGCAGAAGCAAGACGCTTATGAAAGTTGTGTACCTTTCACGGAGGATCCAGTTGATTCAACGGGTTTTGCTATAGTGATAGAGGAGACAACCAATCAAGAGATAGGAATTGCTTCAGTCACAGAGGAAGTGGTCAGTGAGGTAGCTTGGACAACGAGATTTGCTTCATTGACCAAGGATGTGACTAGTCAAACAAATTGGACAGCAGGATGTGCTCCAGTCTCCGAGGATGCATCCAGTCAGACAGACTTGACAATAGGACTTCTTCCAGTGACAGAGTTCACAGACCCATTTTCCGCAGTGACAGGGAAAGTAGCCACAACCTAGACTATTGGAGTGTAGATGGGGTGGCAGATTCAGAGCTATATCCACTGTGTGCAACAATGGTGCATCCAGATGTTGGAGGATGAGATACCTCCCTCACTAAGAGGGAGTATCGATTTGTGTAGCTTCGGGAGGTATACCCACTAGAGGCCAAGGTGCCAAGCATGTGGGAATTTTTGTTGGCACCAATTTTGCCTTTGGTTTTGTCAAAATCCGCCCTAGAATGAGGCTAGGGCCTCATGGGCAAGGTGATGGGATTTGTGGGCTTGTGATGGGGTTTCACACCCACAAGAAAGTCTAATTTGATGTTTACTTGTGAAAGGACTCCTTGACATTAGACTTGTATAAATAAAGGTCAAGTCATTGTGACATTACAACACTGTGCGAGTATGGAGATGGCATAAGTGAGATGCACTTGTGCTAGGAGCTTGGAAATTTCAGCAAGCAGAAATCTGAAATTAAGAGGCAATTTTGGCCAACGGTTTAAGGTGATTTTTTGTTTCTGGTCTCTAACCAAGGAAGGTTTCTTCTCAGCTTAGGAAGGTCACACGTGTGAAGAAGAGGAGCAGCTACAGACCACACATGTGGAAGGGAGGTACAAGTCACACATGTGGAGTAGGCCACACCTGTGGAGCAGTTGAACAACGACACATGCGAGGGAAGACCGTACAGTACAGTCACATGTGTGAAGGGAAGAAGGGTCGCACATGTGAAGGCAAGCAGGTCACATGTGTGGCAGATTTTCTGGGCAAGTTTTTGCAATCCGTACTGCTAACATCAGCAGGCTGTACAATGGCAGCAACATGTTGCCAAGCAGAGGTGATTTCCGGGTAATTTTGTTGAGTTGTACTTTGTTGATTTTCTTCAGAATTTTGTTGATATTTTGGTGGACAAGGTTGTCTAGTTTTTGGTCAAAGTGTGTTGACCGGGAGGGTTGTTTTTGCCCTAAGATTTCTGAATTTAGTAAATATTACAAAACAGAAATTTGTCTCAGTGGTGTTGATGATTCATCTCTGATCTTTTGCGTTTTCACTGCATATAATTTTCAGTCATAATTTTCAGTGTAAAATTGTTCAGTGATAGCAACTAGGGTTTGATTGTTAGTTCACTAGGTGGCAATTTTCATATCTGAAAATTCGTCACATATAGACATGTGAAAATTGACACGAGGTGGACAAAACCCTAAACACACACATTGACATTCTTTGTATACTCAAGGACAATTTGGTATTGGCTCATAATAGAATAACACAACAGATCGATCAACATTGATTCAAGCACCCAGTTTGAAAAAGGGGCTTAGGTGTTCCTTCATCTCCAACCATATAAGTAAATCATTGCACAAGGAAAAGAGCCACCACAAGTTCGCACCTAAGTTTTATGGACTGTGTCCAATACTAACATATTGGACATGTTACCTACAAGATGGCTCTCTTAGCCCACTCTAAGATCCACCCAGTGTCCATGTGTCATGCTTGAAGAAAGTGGTAGGGTCGAATTGTCGAATTCAAACCATCCTACTAGAACTAGATAAAGAGGGTTCCATTTACTTGCAACCAAAGGTAGTTTTGACAAACAAAACGTCGTCTACGCTAGTGCATTATCCAAAAGTTTTGATCCAATGGAAGGATACATAGCTTTAAGATGCTAGTGGGAACCATCCACAATCCTACAATAATTTCCACATCTCCAACCTTGATGACAATGTTGTTTTTGAAGGGGGGTGCATGTTACAATGTTGACCTGAATCCCATAATTAAGGGAATTGATTGTTACTTAATGTATAGTGGTCATCTTTATTATATAAGGTTGAATAGATAATTAGATTGGGTAATCAATAATCTAAGGGGGCCTCATTAAAGAAGGTCCACGGGGTAGTTGATGTAGCCTCATTATTTAAGGCCCACCAGATGGTTAGAGTTTGGGATTGTTATCCCCCATACCTCGAGGTAACTAAGGAGATGATGTCTCGAGGCCCGCAGGTAGCAGACATGGAGTGTCGAGAGCCAGATTGACCAACAAAGCCCACATCAAGCAAATAGAGCCCCTCCTTTACATGATTACATCACCACTCATCGTCGACAACGTCCACTACACCGGTTTGGCCCCCAGAAGACCACAAGTCTTGCTTCATAAGGTAACAAGTCATGGCTAGAGGAGATAGATGATATGGTTCTAGAGGTGGTTTAACAAGAGGAGACACATGGCATGGCACTTTTGCACTTGAGAGAATGACACATGGCCTTCGGAGGCCCAACGATCTCCTCTTGAGGCTTGACGTCTCACTTTTCAACCCTATGTCACCCTTCTAGGGCATGACGTCACCCTTTTTAAGGTTTTACTTTATGTATTTTGTATTTTGGCATATTGCAGAGGCAATGAAGGGGTCGGCCCTCTCCTAATTTGTTGTTGACAATTTTAAGTGGACAAATTGGTTAAGAAGGCCTCGTATAAATAGAGGACCTTCTCATTTCATTTTATCATCATTCATTCCTCACCATTTTGAGAACAAGTCTGAAATTTTCGCCCTCTTTGGCTATCTTGTTCTTCTACACTAATGCACTATGTTTGGAGGATCAATTTGTGGATGCTTTGCTGATTTTTGAAGAATAATATCTGCAATTAGGGTTTTGTGTCATGGTTTCTTGGCTAAAGTAAGTAAATTTTCTGCAATTTATCTTTATGTTGTTATGTTCATGGTGAATATTGCTACTTTATGCTAGACGTCTTGCTTCGTAAAACCTTAAGAGAAGAGCATAAGTGCTTCCTCCTGTCACAAGGTTATTCTTGTTCAAAATTGGTGAAATTTTCTTGCTAGTGTTAGCATCCTAAAGCCTTTAAGTGCTAGTACTTTAGGATTTTAGCCCTAGACACTTGATTTCTTGACGTAGTTGAAGTATTAAGAAGGGAGAAAAGATTGCTAGAGCCCAAAAGTGTTTGCACTCTAGTGATCCTTCTCTTTAAGGTTTAAACCCTAAGGCCCTAATGTGCTAGCGCCTTAGAGTTTAAGCCCCACTTCTTAGTCGTTGTTAGTTCAATCTTCAAGCATTGTGTATTGCTGTTATAAAGACTCCATAGCCCTCAAAGGCACTAATTTCACAGCTCTCTTGTGGTGAAATTGACCAACAAACACTCTCTTTCATTTCTCTCAAGATTTCTACTAACTTTGCTAACACTAACACTCACTAACTTGCTAGTAAACTTGTTGTTGCAAAAGTTTGCTACTGCCACCTGATAACACTCTAATTTGTTGCATACATTGATCTAAAGCTGGTTTAACATAATCAGAAATTGCATTGAACAATTGGATACTAATCTACTGGATATTTGCTAAGTTTTCCTTGTAAATTGTTGCATTTCTGATCATTATTTACTGTTGTTGTTATAAATCTCTTATTGTTGTTGTACTATTGTTCATTGCTGCATATTTATAACAGCCATAGAAATTTTCATTGTCTAGTGTCTTCAAGGAGTATTTATTGCATGTTTGGACTTGTAAATAATCATATATTTACTATAAAGTGTTCTTGTTCCGGGGAGGTACTCAAACAACTTCATACTCCTATTTCCTTGACCTAGACCTTTCTTTAGGTGATCGAAATAGGGAGCGGTAGGCTTGGCTACAATACTTGCTACTTTGATCCCTTGAGGTCGTCGGGGAAGCCTCCCCAGTGGTGGACCTTCTCCATCACTAAAACGAGGGAATTTCTTACTAAGGTGACAGTGGCAAGATTTTCCATAGTTGCGCAGATTTGGGGGACTTGTGTTGGGCTTTGCACAAGTACAAATCCTGCGATAACAGGAATAGATAGAAACTATTTATAGTAGTAGAATCTATGTTATAGGATGTGAAGAGATTAATATTGTATTGGACTACTACTCGATTGGAGGTTGCCCCCTCAAAGAGAGGCAAGTGAACATTGCTTTCTATTCAGAATATCAATAAAGGTTTGCCTATTGCTGCAGCTTCAAAACATTGATTATGTTTTATTTGCTTTCTGCAGTTGCATTTCTGTCGTCATTGCTCGAAGTTTTCTGTTTAGCTATCAAGGTACACCACAGTAACACAAAATATTCTCTCTCCCACAAGCAAGCCATCCTTTTACAATTTTTTTACCCTCATACTTTATTTATGTCTAGTCATGTTATGTTGTATACAGTGTACACTGTGAACACAAATGTACAAGCCCTTCAATTCTCAAAGGTCTGCCCATACAGCTGGTTCTAAAGCTTTCGTCTTTGAGAAAAAGAAAAGTAAACAAATTCTCACCTAAAAGATAAGACGTCATCAATTCAAAGAAAATTTTGTAATTTGATAAGTCATATAGTGGCTAACAACTAGTTTTGGCCTTGATATAATCAAATGTACTCCTCTATGCTAATTTCAGACCATGCTCTTGTTAAATTTCTCCTTAACCCAGCACCTGGCAAATAATTCCGAATAAAATTAATTATTGAATAAAAGCACAACTGAGTTATTAACCAAACATTACCGCAGAAGCACAAATAAGGAAAACATACACAAAGTACACACGTAATTTCTGGGTAAAATACCCTTGGAAAACCCCCTAAGGGAAAACCAATATGTTGTTGATTTTATTAGATAATGACCTCTCATCCCGGGATAATGGCCCACCTAAGAAAAATACAAATCAACAAAATAGACTAGCCTATCACATCTGGCTGCTACTCCTTTGTTGCCCCTTTGCTCCTTTCCTCAGACCCAGCCCCTACACACTTGGATGAAATTCCTTCTCCACACAATCAATGAGATCTCACTCACTCATTTTGTGTGTCTCCTCCTCTCACTCACTCATTCTGTGTGTCTCCTCCTCTCACATATGCTACATTTTATAGTCTTGAGTTTACCCCAAATCCAAAACCCTAGATCTCCAAAGTGATCAAAGGCTGAAATTAAATCTCACCTTCACTTTAAATCTAATGGCTTGGATTTAATTTAATTCACTAATGCCAAATACTTAGGCATTTAATTAAATTAAACTCCATTGATTACAAAAGTACATTCACTTTAATAATCACTATATTAAAGTGAATATCCTAAGTCGTAAGAGGTAATAATGACAACTCCCACATGTTAGACACAAATCGACATGGAAGTACATGTCCCATGCTACATACATCAACAGCTCTACCTATCATCATAGCTTCTTCCTAGCAAAAAATTGATCAAACTGAGGATACTGGTTTGGCCCAAATTGATGATAGGTGTGCAGCAAAAAAACTAACTAAACCATACATAGTTAATTTTATTTGATATCTTTTTTCTGCCATGACTGTGTGCAAAATAAATACTAATGTCTTGATATCTTCAATGCGAGACTATTTCACAAATAATCATGCGTTCTTAATAGTGTTTTTTGGAATATGAGTGTCAATGTGTTGAAAGGGGTGTCATGTATTTAGTTATATGAATCCAGTTCCCCATGTCTACATGAAGCAAAACAAGTTTCACTTTAGAGTGAGCACTAAATTAAGGGTTAAAGTGTGCAAAACCCCAGATAATGAATGTTCAAAGCCCTTGTATCAAATGCCCCATCTAAAAGGACAAGACCCTCAGGAATAATATATCATACAAAATACGCTCAATACAATCTCCTGCATTATGAATAGCCAGAGTAGAAAAAAAATTCTTTATGTTACCATAACAATTATAAGTATGTGGGGGAGGCACTGGCTTTGCTCGTCAGTTTTCCATGGCGAGTGTGAGGAAATATCACCATTGTTGTCGCCCATGATGCAGCAGAGTCGTGTTCTTTAAGGATTAAGCCTCTTTGTCACCGGGAAAACCAAAATGGCTAATAGATTTTAAAAATGGCTACCGGAGCAACGTAAAATGCATGTTGGTTGATATATGTTCATATCTTTGAGCCATTCTAAAAAAGGTGTTGAATTTAATGCAGCTGCAAGAGCCATTCTCCCTGGAGGATGGCTTAAGACCCTAGTTATGGACTAGGGCCCCCAATACACTCCTGGGGTTCTTGGTCTGGGACCAAGTAGTTAGAGCCATGGCAAAATACCCTTGTGTGGGCCCCCAGTAGATAATTGGGGTTCTTGGTCTAAGACCAAGCAGTAAAGACCCTTGTGAGGACCCTCAGTAGATGACTGGGATTCTTGGTCTGGGACCAAACAATTTAAGTCCCTAGATATGTCTAGGGCCCCTGGATGTGTTCCAGGGTACCCATGCCTAAAAGCATGGGTTGATCCTTGGTCTTGTACCTTGGAGGATAAGACCCCAGATATGTTATGGGGCAACCTGGTCCTTGATCAAGTAGATCTTGGTGTAATACCAATATTTGGTGGTGTGTGATCCTCTTCCTCTCTTCCAGGATGGTCCACGGGACCTAGGAGAGATTTTGAAGATGGGCATGACCACATGAGGGATGTATCCCATATGCAATGATGATAAAGTTAATTGGTTACCTTGAGAAATATATGGACATGTGTTGCCACTAAGTAAACCTCTCCTAAACCCCCATCCCTTGGTTTTTGAGTTTGAGTTTGATTAGGGTTTGTATTTTTGTTTTAGGGCTTAATATGAAAAATATTAATTAATGTTTAATTATAACATATTAAATTAATATTTATATTAATTAAATATGTTATTTTAATTATATTTTTCATTAGCCTAGCCCTAGCCTAAAAGTATAAATATGAACCCTCCCCCTTCACTATTCCCTTCACTTATTCTCTTCTCTCCCAAGAGTGGTGGATTGTTCTGAGTTCTTTTCTCCTTGAGTTGCGGCCTCCTTCAACAGTTCATATCAGCCTTTATTGGTGACAGGTCCATGTGTCTTTGTTGTGTTGAAGGTCCTTCCTTGCTGCTGCCAGGTCTATGTTAAGGGTTGTTGAACTGAGGGTTACTTTGATTGTTGTTGCAATGTTTTGAAGTTGCTACCCTCATCTCTGTTCCTTGTTGTTGCCAGCCGACCCTCTTCTAAAGCTAGCAAAACCCTTCTTGAGCCTGTTGTCCCCTCTTTCTTGAGCAGATCTGGATCCTTGAAGGCCGTGACACCCTTGCTGGGTTGCTAGACATTCTTCTTAGGTTGTTGTCCCCTTTCTCCTTACAGATTAATCCATGTGCATGACTGGAATAAGGGTTCTACTTTCAGTTCTTTCTGTGTGGGGTTTTTGGTGTACTTTGTGAGAGGTTTCCCATGGTGGCTTGACTGTCCTATTTTCTCTTGATAAGAGATCTAACCCTTGAGGTAGATCCATGACTCAAAGACTTGTCTAAGCATACTTCAGTGGCTTATTATCTCTCATATGTGTTATGTTCCACTTCATCATACAAAGGTAAGATTATCAAGAGGTAAGTTGCAATTTTCAGTTCTATTACATTGCTTATCCTTAGATCTATTGTTTAACATGCATTGATATTGTTGTCTAGTTCAGATTTATTCAATGTGCATGCTCAGATATAAATCTACAGTTCAGATCTGACTTAGAAATACATCTACAGTTCAGATCTAAGTGTGTTGTTCACTCAGAAATATTTTACAGTTTACATCTATCTACTATGCATGTTCAGAATTAAATTCTAGTTCAAATCTAAATGTTTTGCTCACTCAAAAATTGTTTATGGTTTAGATCTATCTACTGTACATGTTCAGAATTAATTTCTAGTTCAGATCTAAGTGTTTTGCTCACTCAGAAATTGTTTATGGTTTAGATCTATTTATTGTACATGTTCAGAATTAATTTCTAAGTTCAAATCTAACTACCTAGCATACTCAAAATATTTTTGGAGTTCAGATCTGTATAAATTTAATGTGTTCATGCTGATCTTTTCTACAGAAAATTTTGAAAAGTAAATTCTTGTTTTTTTCCCCTAATTCTAACATGGTATCAGAGCTTAGGGCATGAAAAGAGCTCAAAAAGTGTGCAGACTTGAGCCTGTGTAGATCCTTATTAGGGTTGTTTTACAGAGATCAGCAACATCTCTTTATTAAACTTATCTAGATCCCAGCATGGCCTCCTCTTCAATTAAAGTTGAAGACAGACTTGTAGGGGCTGCCAACTTCAATGCTTGGAAATATGGAATAGTTAACATTCTTGAAGAGAATGATCTAGAAGAGTTGATCTCTAGGGAAATTGAAGAACCCACCTCAAACACAGTCAGGGCAGCATAAGTAATCTAGATCCTAGCATGGCCTCCTCTTCAATTAAAGTTGAAAACAGACTTGTAGGGGCTGCCAACTTCAATGCTTGGAAATGCAGAATAGTTAACATTCTTGAAGAGAATGATCTAGAAGAGTTGATCTCTAGGGAAATTGAAGAACCCACCTCAAACACAGCCAGAGAAGCATACAAAAGGAAACAAACCAAGGCTAAAAGAATCATTTTTTATTCTGTCAAGGACAGCACAATGCCCATCATTGGTCATCTAAGGACTCCCAAAGATTGTTTTGATGCTTTGGCAAACCTCTATGAAAAGAAGGCACCAACTCAGAAAATAATATTGAAGAAACAACTACGTACTTTGAGAATGGGAAAAGATGAATCAGTTGCTACCTTCTTCTCCAAGATTACTCAAACCAAAAATCAGCTTATTGCAATAGGAGTTCATGTAGATGATGATGACCTTGTGCAAACTGCATATGATGGACTTCCTAAGTCATGGGGAGTTTTTCTCGCATCTGTAAATGGAAGAGAATCCCAACCTAACTTTGAAAGATTGTGGCATGACTGCTTAGAAGAAGAAGGAAGACTAAACAACAGAAATGATCATTCAATTCTAAAAGATCATGCCCTTGCAGCAAAAAACCAAGAAATGGAAGAAGTTCCCTAAATCTAAAGGCAAAGGTAAGAAACCTCAAGGTAAGTTATCTCATCTTAATCCTCATTTATCTAAAGTAAAATGTTTTAATTGCAATAAGCTAGGACATTATGCAAGAGATTGCAGGAACCCTCCCTCTCAGCAGAAAAGAAAAGGAAGGTTCCAAGCCTCAGTAGCCACTGAAGAGGCTAAACCTCAACAGGAGCCTCAAAGAAGACAAACCAGGGCTGCCACCAAAGAGAAAGAACAACAAGAAGAATATTATCTTATCTCAGCTCTTTCTGGCACCATTACCAAGTCAGAGAAGATTTGGTTAATGGATAGCGGTGCTTCCAAACACATGACAGGCTTCAAACAAAATCTTGCAAACTATCGGAACAAGAAATTCAATGTAAAAGTGGAATTGGGTGTTGATGGTACTTATGACATAAAAGGTTTTGGATCTGCTTCTTTCCAACTTCAATCAGGTAATATCTTTCATATTGATAAAATTATTTATGTTCCTGGTTTAAAGAAAAATTTAATCTCAGTTGCAGTGTTAGAAAGCAAAGGTTACTCAATAGCCTTCACCAAAGGAAAGGCCCTCATGTGGTCCTCAAATGAAGATATGAGCACTGCTATGACTATTGGAACTCGTGAGAGTGGACTTTATAAAATTTCAGGTCAAGTTGTTCAAGCACTAGCTCACGAGACAGTAAATCCCTGCAAGCTTTGGCACAGAAGACTTGGACATCTCAACTACAACGCATTTCCAGGTTTGCAAAAGATGGTGACAGTTATGCCAGTATTTTCTTTTGAGCATGATAGTGTTTGTAGAGGTTGTGCACTCGGTAAGAATACTAAGAAACTCTATCCTCACAGCAATAGAAAATCTAATGGCATTCTAGATCTAATTTATTCTGATCTTTGTGAGCCCGTGACTGCTCCATCTATGAATAGTTGTATTTACTATATCATTTTTATTGATGATTGTTCTCATAAAACTTGGATTTATTTTTTAAAGACTAAAGATGAATCTTTCAGCAGATTTCAAGAATCTTGTTGAAAATCAAACAGGCAGACACATCCGAGTTTTCAGAACAGACAATGGTAAAGAATTTGACTCCTTTAAATATGATGAACTCCGTCGGGCTTCTGGAATTAAGAGGAAGTTGACTGTGCCGTATAACCCCCAACAGAATGGGGTAGCCGAAAGAAAGAACAGAACTATCTGTGAAGCAACCAGGGCCATGATGTACGACCAAAACTTACCATTATCTCTTTGGGTTGAAGCTGCCAGTACTGTAGTCTACATTCAGAACAGATGTCCACACAAAGCTCTTGAAGCGAAAACTCCAGAAGAAGTTTTCACCGGAATGAAGCCTTCAATTGATCACTTGAGAATCTTTGGCAGTCCAGTCTATATTCACATTCCGAAGGAAAAGATAACTAAGCTAGAGCCCTCCGGAAAGAAAGGAACTTTTGTGGGATACAATGAAACCTCAAAGGCTTACAAGATTTATATCCCAGGTCAAAAGTTCATCGAAGTAAGCAGAGACGTGACTTTTCATGAAGAGGCAGCTTTTCGTCGGGCCAGAGAAGTTCCATGTGATTCAGAGGAGCAGAAAGCTCCACCACTTGATTCTTCAGATTCTCCTCTTCCAGATGAGCAAAGGGAGGAAACCTCAGAACTTCCAGTGGATCCCTCAAGGGGTACTATTGAGTTTCCAATGGAGATACCTCCTATTAAAAGGAAACTAGCCTGGTGCCGGAAAATACTAAAAGAAGCAGAAAAGCATTTAGCTCCTAAGGGCACCTTCAAAGAAAGCAAGAAACCAGAAAAGTACTCTGGTCTCATAGCTAAGTTGAATATTGTGATTGATTCAGAACCTTCCACATTTGTAGAAGCCTCCAAAAATCAAGTGTGGAAAGATGCTATGATAGAAGAATATGATTCAATTCTAAAGAATGATGTATGGGCAGTAGTT
This sequence comes from Picea mariana, assembly GCA_032191745.1. NCBI lineage: Eukaryota > Viridiplantae > Streptophyta > Pinopsida > Pinales > Pinaceae > Picea > Picea mariana. The sequence goes on along the minus strand of JASDQU010100442.1, from coordinate 1,017,225 downwards.
CCTAGACCTAGTGGCAAATCAATGGTAACTTCCAAATGGCTTTATAAGATAAAGCATGCAGCATATAGCAGTATTGAAAAATACAAGGCTAGATTCATGGCTCGTGGTTTCTCTCAGAAAGAAGGAATTGATTATGACGAGATTTTTGCTCCAGTTGTCATATATACTTCAATCAAGATTATTATCTCTCTTGCAGCAAATTTTGGTTGGAAGCTTCACCATATGGACGTTAAGACTATTTTTCTTAACGGTGAAGTTGAGCAAGAAGTATATATTGAACAGCCTGAAGGTTTCATGATTCATGGGAAAGAATCTCATGTATACAAACTCAAGAAAGCCATGTACGGGTTGAAGCAAGCTCCAAGAGCTTGGTATGGTAGAATAGACAGTTTTCTACAGAGTCTTGGATTCACCAAGAGCATAGCATATCCCAATCTTTATATAAAGATTGTACAAAATCATCCAGTTATCTTAGTCTTATACGTGGATGATCTGTTCCTCACTAGAGAGGAAAACTTGATAGCTCAGACTAAGAGGGAGCTTTCCGCAGAGTTCGAAATGAAAGACTTGGGGCTCATGCATTATTTCTTGGGCTTGGAGGTATGGCAGAAACCAGGTGAGATCTTTCTCTCACAGAGTAAATATGTAGTTGACATGCTTCGCAGATTTGGCATGATGGACTGCAAGTCCATGACCACTCCAATGATCTCTAACCTAAAGAAACTACAAGATCGGGTTACAGGTTCAGATCCAGAAGACCCCACCTTATATCGGCAGATCATTGGGTCATTGATGTACCTCATACATACTAGACCGGACATTTGTTATGCAGTAAATGCCCTCAGCCAGTTCATGTGTGAACCGAAGCATATACATATGGTTTTTGTTAAGCATATTCTGAGATATGTTCGGGGAACTACAACTTATGGTCTCAGATACAATTCCAGTGGAGGTGTAATGCTTCATGGATTTACAGATTCAGATTGGATGGGCGGTACAGTGGATCGGGAGAGCACTTCCGGATATTGCTTCAGTTTGGGTTCAGCAATGATTTCCTGATCCAGCAGGAAACAGAGCTCCATAGCCCAAAGCACTGCAGAAGCATAATACATTGTTGCAAGTGTTGCTAGCAAAGAAGCAGTGTAGCTTAGGAAGCTACTTTCAGACTTGTTCAGTACAGAGCTAGAACCCACAGTCATTCACTGTGACAACCAGAGCTGTATAAAGCTCACCGAGAATCCTGTGTTTCACAACAGGTCGAAACACATTGAGATGAGATATCACTATGTCTGGGACATGGTGTAGAAGAACGTTCTCAGTATTCAGTATGTTCCGACGGCAGAACAAACGGCAGATATTTTGACCAAGCCACTGTCCCTGACAAAGTTTGTGTACTTTCGTGACAAGCTTGGTGTAGCTGAGAATGCCTCTCTTGCTGAGAGGGAGTGTTGAATTAAATGCAGCTGCAAGAGCCATTCTCCCTGGAGGATAGCTTAAGACCCTAGTTGTGGACTAGGGCCCTCAGTACACTCCTGGGGCTCTTGGTCTGGGACCAAGCAGTTAGAGCCATGACAAAATACCCTTGTGTGGGCACCCAGTAGATAACTGGGGTTCTTGGTCTGGGACCAAGCAGTAAAGACCCTTGTGAGGGCCCTCAGTAGATGACTGGGGTTCTTGGTCTGGGACCAAGCAGTTTAAGTCCCTAGATATGTCTAGGGCCCTTGGATGTGTTCCAAGGTACCCATGCCTAAAAGCATGGGTTGATCCTTGGTCTTGTACCTTGGTGGATAAGACCCTAGATATATTCTGGGGCAACCTAGTCCTTGATCAGGTAGATCTTGGTGTAATACCAAGATTTGGTGGTGTGTAATCCTCTTTCTCTCTTCCCGGGTGGTCCACAGGACCTAGGAGAGATTTTGAAGATGGGCATGACCACATAAGGGATGTATCCCATATGCATTGATGATAAAGTTAATTGGTCACCTTGAGAAATATATGAACATGTGTTGCCACTAAGTAAACCTCTCCTAAACCCCCACCCCTTGGTTTTTGAGTTTGAGTTTGATTAGGGTTTGTATTTTTGTTTTAGGGCTTAATATGAAAAATATTAATTACTGTTTAATTATAACATATTAAATTAATATTTATATTAATTAAATATGTTATTTTAATTATATTTTTCATTGGCCTAGCCCTAGCCTAAAAGTATAAATATGAACCCTCCCCCTTCACTATTCACTTCACTTATTCTCTTCTCTCCCAAGGGTGGCGGATTGTTCTGAGTTCTTTTTTCCTTGAGCTGCGGCCTCCTTCAACAGTTCAGATCAGCCTTTATTGGTGACAGGTCCATGTGTCTTTGCTGTGTTGAAGTCCTTCCTTGCTGCTGCCAGGTCTGTGTTAAGGGTTGTTGAACTGAGGGTTACTTTGATTGTTGTTGCAATGTTTTGAAGCTACTGCCCTCATCTCTGTTCCTTGTTGCTGCCAGCCAGCCCTCTTCTGAAGCTAGCAAAACCCTCCTTGAGCCTGTCGTCCCCTTTTTCTTGAGCAGATCTGGATCCTTGAAGGCCGCGGCACCCTTGCTGGGTTGCTAGACATTCTTCTTAGGTTGTTGTCCCCTTTCTCCTTGAAGATTAATCCATGTGCATGACTGGAATAAGGGTTCTACTTTCAGTTCTTTCTGTGTGGGGTTTTTGGTGTACTTTGTGAGAGGTTTCCCATGGTGGCTTGACTGTCCTATTTTCTCTTGATAAGAGATCTAACCCTTGAGATAGATCCATGACTCAAAGACTTGTCTAAGCATAC
>JASDQU010100442.1:946236-996871 GCA_032191745.1 Picea mariana | reverse complement strand
TATATATATATATATATAAGCATTGTGTTTCTTTTTGGTGGTTGATTTTAAGGTTTTGGTGGCAATAGTACCAGTTGTTAAAGCCATAGTTTCAAAAAACTTGCAATTTTAAACCCCAACCCCCTCCGAAAAAGAAAAAAAAAAAGAGGTGATTTTGGGAGTACCGATTTTCAATAATTCTAGAAGCGTCATGTTTCTTTTTGGTGATTGATTGTAAGGTTTTGGTTGTAATAGTATCAGTGGTTAAGGCCACGGTTTCAAAAAACTTGCAATTTGAAACTCCTCCAACCCCCCCCCCCTAAAAAAAAAGAGGTGATTTTGGGAGCACCAATTTTCAAGTATGGGGTTGATTTTAAAATTTTGATTGCAACAGTATCGATGGTTAAGGCCATGGTTCCAAACAAGTGCAATTTTAGCCCCAAAAAGGGGGGTGATTTTGGAGAACCACTTCTTGATTTAGGAGTTAATTTTGGTGTTTTTGACCCAAAAATATGGATTTTTAGGGCTAGAGTTCTCATTTTGAGGTCATAATTCTTGTCAAGTTGGTAAATATGTTCTTTAGTTTGAAATACTATATTATTTAGATTTAGGTTATTAGAATTCTATTACAAATTGTTCTTAACTTTGACCAAGGTTGTAGCTACTCCACCATATGGAGAATCTATGAATTTCATATAGCACTGTAATGACCTACCCAATAAGGTAGTCTAGAATTCTACTAACTTTTGGGCATTAATAGTACATTTAGCTCTCCATATGGCTTCACAGAGAAACCAATGTTGATTGACATCTTCTTCACCCTTCCCTAGAACTCAAGCAACCTCAAAGGTCACCCACCTTGTGCTACCACCATAGTACTAGAAGAAAATACTACTAAATTAAACCCTCCAAGAATTGGTTGCATAATTCAGTTCTAACTGTGACTACTACTACCCTAATTAATTCCAAACAAGTTTCGACTACTTCCACTATGTTGACTACTACTATCTCCACCTAATCTTGATCAGTTACTATTATGAGGACCACTTAAAGTAACGTAATTAGGTACATTATATTCCATAAACATGTGGGGTGTGATTGGGGCTAGGCCAGCTTCGTTAGCATCAAGTAGCACTTTCTTTGTCTAGGAATTTTTTGTTTATTCAAACAACCAGAGTACATCAACAAGTGCATCCTCTAAATTTGTATCATCTCCTATGTTGGTATTCTTTGTCCCCTCTAATTCAGGTTATAACAATACTCCTTCCAAGGGAAACTCTCCTTCATCAATTTACACTCTCGCATCTATATGGACTCCTTTCTAGATCGGCCCTCCAGATATCAATGACCCTCCTTAAATTCTAGTCTTTCTCATTGCACTCCTTTCCAATACCAAAACTAATTCTTGCAACCTCCCTTCACTACTTTCTTTCTCATTAATCTCCTTTTGCAGCTACATACTTTTCCTTCTTCGTTGCTTTCATATGATTCTTCCACCAATTATTGGCGATCATTTCCCTTTTTAAAGCATGTTCAACCATTGCATTGTTTTATGTTTCCACAATTGTACCATATATGCTAACCTCTCACCATCACCGGCTCTATGCTACTCAAACCCATAGCATAGGGTGTCTACTTGACCATATTGACCCTGGGGCAAAAGACGACAACCCTTATTCAACCAAAAGCATCTTTATCCAAAGAGATATTTCTCACATTAATCTCTTGTGTGATTTATTTCTAAACTCTATGTATACCTTTGAAAAATACTAGCAAGATTCTACAACTCTACTATGTATCCTTCGATTGTAACCTACACAAAAAATTTCATTGCATGGGTGCATTGATGATCTAGTTGATGAAGTGTAATAAGGTTCTAAACATTCCACTCTACCACTCTTCTTTCTCTATTTTCATATATGTGCATTTACACAAGCCACTTTAGCGATTTGTATAGGTTACTAGGAATTCAACCCATAAAATCACATAATTGTCTCTACTAGGGCTCATGTACAAAACTATTTCCCTACACCTTTGGAGGTTCCAGTGGTGCAAATCTATTTCTTGTGCTTAATAATCTTCAAATTATTTTCTCACCAATCTTGAAGATTTAACCTAAAGAAGACACTCTCATACTATAGATAAACCTCTCCTATAGTGTAGGTCTTGGCAACATAACCATTTTTGGCTCTTTTTGAAACCCAGGGATCTCTTTAGATGTCCAAAAAAGAGATCCAGTATGGTCTAGCATGCTATCATTTTCAATCCCTAAAAGGAGAAGGTCTCACCCAAAGCATTGTTGACACATTCGATGATGGAGAGGGAAGTTGTGGGATGGATAATGGTTCATTATTAAGCTCTTATATATTTAGCATAATACCCTAGCTATATCTACGCAACTCTAAAACATTCTTAACATAAACATACATTATCCATTGAACAAGAATATGCTAAAAATGAAATAACCAAAATAGATCACATCACAATGATATTGAAAGTGGAAAATGAAATGGGAGTCTTCATTAGATTCACTCATCATAGTCCATTACAATCATAGGCCCTCAAAAACATTGTGGGTTTCTCAAAGAACTAGCAACCACAATTTACTCGAAAACCGTCTAACTCGTAAACTATTGACCTTGTAACTTTCATTAATCTTTTTCCCATAGCCTCAAAAGATCTACTTATACAATTTACATTAGTTAAGGTTCATTATGTTAAGACATAATTAACCTAGTCAATTAAATAAATACATTTCATTACATAATTAATACCAGTCGACTTAGGATACATATGGATATCTTCTACTTATAATGTAGCTATTTCAAAGTTCTATTTAACATAGTCAAAACAATGCACATAGCACATTGTCCATCCTTCCACTTTCTTGCACAACAATTCCTAAAATGAAGGAGTAAACAACATATCAACAATTCCTAAAATAAAGGAGTAAACAACATATCAAGAATTATTAGAAAATATTTCATATAAATATTTTTTAATACAATAAGGAAGGGAATCATAATATTAACCTATAAATATTTTTTTTAAACCATAGAAAAATATATCATGATGTTAACCTATGATGTAAATAGTGGTGAATTAGATAAGCTATAAACATTTGGATAATCTTCACAGGCAAAGAAACTTATTAGATATATAATTTATTTATGAATCATGTTATCGGATTGTAAAATTAGTGATTGTGATTACTGCTCAAATTTGAGCTTGAATTTTAATGGGTTTTGAACTATGATTTTTAAATTTTTGCTTTACTATTTAGAAGGTCATAATGGCTTTTTAAGATTTAAAACTGTATTAAGATGATATCTCATTATTATTTACTATTTAACTAATGGAAAGAATGGAAAGAATTACATAAGTTCAAAGTTTTTCAATTAGTCTTTTTTAATATATATATATATATGATTTTATCTTTTCATTATTAATTAATTAAATATGAATTATTTATTAAGATCGGTTATTATTGTTTGTTTATATCAAAAATTAAAAGTAATGAGGAGATTGGTATAAGTTCAAAGTTTACATAAGAATTTTATCTAAGTAGTTTATATATGATTTTAATCTTTTTGTTAAAAGTACATATGAATTATTCATTTATAAGTTATTTATGTCAATAAATAAATAAATTTATTAGTAAAATTGTTTTTAAACAAATAAGTTTATAAGTAAATAATTATATGTAATAAGACTTAAATTACTTACATCAAAATCAGTTTATTGGACTAGTTTGAATAGTTTAGTGATTTTAGCTCTATGCATGAGGGTCTTGGAGTCGATCCATTAAGGTAGCTAACTTTGTTGTATTTTTCACTGGATGTCCCTACCAACGTGTTTACACTAAGTATCATCTATAAAATGTGGGAAACTACATTCCTCAAAGAGTTTCCCAAAAAACTTTTCCTTAAAAAGGAAAAATCACATACATTAAAATAAAATAAATATATGACAAAATGTACACCACCATTATTCACTTGCTTAAAACACCACCTTCAAATTATGATACATGATACATCTATTTATATATAATTGTATATAAATTATACACTTTCTGAGCACCCACATATTTTGAACATAATTGCATGGGTTATTCATACATATTGCATCATCCCAACAACCTCATTTGCACTATGAAATTAACACAATGTCACACCCCTAGTTTAAAATGTTTTCACCCTTAATGCACTCACACTTTCACTCATGTAACATTAGTTTGTTTTGCCTAATATCTCCTTCCACCTCTACTCTCACCTTCACATTTATACTAATATTTCTCTCCACCCTCACCCTCACCTTTATATGGAGGAGATATTAGGAAAACATATTGTTTGAATAAACTTGTATTATAGAGGTTAGACTAAATAAATTGTATTGTTAAAATCCAACTGAGTCTTTTTAATCTATAAACATTATTGTGTTATTTTTAAACATTAGATGTAAAACTTTGACAACTATGCTTTTTCTAGCAATAAATGAGTACTTGGTCTCAATGTTTGCAATGCAAGATTCTAAAAGTGAGATTAAGGAATTGCAAAAGGTAAAAAAAGATGGTGTTGCATTGTATGCATTTTAATCTATAAAACTTTGACAACATTAGATGTAAACATTAGATGTAAAACTTTTAAACATTGTGTTATTTTTAAACATTAGATGTAAAACTTTGACAACTATGCTTTTTCTAGCAATAAATGAGTACTTGGTCTCAATGTTTGCAATGCAAGATTCTAAAAGTGAGATTAAGGAATTGCAAAAGGTAAAAAAATATGGTGTTGCATTGTATGCATATGACTCATAATTATATTTGTATCCGTGCATCAGTCTCTTGCTTGTGACTATAAAGAAAACATACATGATTTTCAACATTTGTGATTATACCTTGGAATAGTAAACATGCTTTACTATCTACTTAAAGGAAAAACCTAAAGAGAACATAATACCAAGGACTCTCATCATCTATGTAGGAACATATTTCTACATCAATATACAAATTTGAACGTTTATGGGACTCCTAAATAAAACGCTAATCAATTGGATGGGAAAGGGTAATTAGAGACAATGTGAGATCAAAACAACGAAGTGTGGTAAGAAAAAGAAAAGAAAAAAGTCCTTTCTAATCAACTTGAATGCAAAGTGGAGCAATGAAAATTGGAAAATTAAAATATTTTTTCTTGATAAGATCAAACGTCACCATCTATTCAAGCATGTCCATAGATTCATAAAAGGTTATATGGTTGAAAAAAACCTCTTGGTCAGTTCACCTGAGCATCCATTATAACAAGGACAAATTCATATATTCCTCAAGGGATAAATAATTATTATTTATTATTCATTGACATGTCTTGAGATACAATGGGCGTCCATATAAATACATGTAGGGGTGACAAGTCATGTTCTTGGAAAAGGGAACAACTTATCATTATTACATATTGATGATGCATTACATAATATTTATCCCATGATTATTATTACATGATATTTATTTTTTACATTATGATAATAAATGTAATATACTTCAGGTATATTACAAGTCTTCCCCCCTTAAAAATGTTTTGTCCTCGAAGCATAGGCAATCAGAAACTTCTCATAGAATGAACAAGCTTTTCTAATTTCCATCGATTAGATAAGGTTGAGGACACGAGGCGATATGACGTTCAAAGCCTTGAATAATATTGGCACGTCGAAAAATGAGCAATCCATCCAAAATCAATTTTTTCGATCTTATTCCTTAATAGTTGATTGTTGCATAATTTTCTTTTCTTTGATTCCATGTATTGTTGTGGTAATTTATCCAATTAGTAGTAGTTGATGGTCTGTGATAATGTCTTGTTAAATAATGGTTTTGTGATGCCTTGTTCCATGAATATTTGATGAGTATTCTATCTTCTTCCTTGATAATGTTGACATCGATCTTCTTGTCTTCCTTGAAAACTTCCTTGGAAATGAGGAGGTCGATATGGTTTCGCATGTGATGATTTTCCTTCATTATGCACACCCATTACATCTGTCTTCTTTCCAAAGAAAATGGCATCCTTTATCTTATTTGTTTGATCTTTGATTACTCTAGCCTTGGAGATAATACCATTATATTTGGCATGTACACTTTCCAAATGAAGTTCAACTTCTTCAAGTATCTTCTAGTGACCTTGAATCTTGTATTTTTTCTCCTTTTGAAGTTGCAATATTGTTACGAGGAAAATCTCTCTATGGTTAGGGGCAAACCACAACAGACGGAAATGACTGCAGAAATCAACTCTATTCTCAAGTATGTTATATAAACAATATGCTAGCAAGACAAGATAAAAGGCCTACCTCGTCCAGACGTTCGATGAAGTCCATTGTTGAGCACTTGACCCAAAGCAATACACCTGCAACTAATCCTCAACAACCAAGCAAAGCAAGCATATGGTGATAATATATGATGTTAGCACATTCAATAGCATAATCCATTAACATTCATAACAAATATGACCATGGAATAATAATTCAAATATTTGCAAAATATCAATTGGACAAGAAAAGAGTATTTCTATTAAGATATGATCAACATAAGTGAATAAGTTACAGACTTCTGTGTCAGCACGGTTCGGAACCGAGAAACTAAGTTCCTTCCAGCTGGGCCTCCACCACTTCAATCATCCACCAAAGGCAAATCTCATGTAAGAGAAACAATGGAGTTCTCACTCAATAAGGGAAGAGTTTGGGGGTTGAACACTATGTTCAGACTTAAAGGATAAAGGGATACAAACTCAATCTGAAGTGAATAATTCCTCCAGAGTAATTTTGCTCTCAAAGTTGAATTCTTTCTCTTCTTTTCCATAGCTCGGAATTGGCCCATTTATAGCCTTCAAGTGCAACTGAAGGGCTGAGACAGAACGTTTCCAGTATATTGAAGGCCAAGGATTGTTGATCTCTTGTTGTGACATGGAAACCCGACACCATTTTTTAATCTTTGGGCACATTTCTTGATGTACGCGGGTTGTAGTGGTGCAACCTGCGTGTATGCATGTTGTATAGTAGGCAAGGTGCGTATATGTGGAAAAAAAATATTTTTAGCTCTGGAATTTGCAAAAAATGATTAAAAGTCTGCATGGGGAAATGGAAAAAGGTCTTATGTGCAAGATTGCATGGGGTGAGGCAAATCTTGCTATAACAAATATGATCATATCTATCAAATTATTACGTCCTTCCTCTATTCCATAGTGCATTTCTAATTTTACCTCATGAGTATTTAAGGATTCTTCAACCTTCTTGTAATTTCCTCTTCAAGTTTTTTGAAGTATCATCTTCAATTTTTGTAACAATATCTTCATCTCTATTCCTTGACTCATGCTCCTGTAAATGTTTTTTCACCTTCTTAACATCATTAAGAAGTTCTTGATTGTGCTTGTTTAACCTATTGATTCCTTTATCTTTCTTTTTCAATTAATCCTTTGACTTGTAATTTCTCAACTTTCCCTTGCTATATTTACTTGATTTAAGTTATTAACCTCATTAATGAGTGATTCATTAAGGGATTGCATCTTACACAATCAATCACTCTTGTTTCAATTCATCATTATCTTTCTCTAATTTGTAAAGTTTTTATTTAGCTTCATTAAATTCATCTTCAATTTTATGTTTTGCTTCCATTTTTAAGTCCATCTCTTTTGTTAATGTCATTTTCTCTATAATTTCAACTTTTGAAAGCTCTCCCACTGATATAACTTCATTTATAACAATATTAGGTTTTTCCATGTTGATTGAGTTGGTGTTATACCATTATCCATGATTTGGATTTTTTGTTGTGTCATCCTCTCATTATTGATTTATGTTGGTAGAGTTTTGTTATGATTTCTCAAACAGGAAATGTCATCATCTTCGAATGATAGTTTCACTTATATTTTCAGTATCTCTTTTGCGAGTGCTTTTTATATTGTTGTTTTGTTGTTGTGGCTATTTTAATTTAGATTCCATGATATGCACTTCATCTAAGAGAGATTGATTTTGTTCACATAAGTTATTTACTATAAAATCTTGTTCCTTTCAAAATTCTTCTAATTCTTCATAACTTGGTTGTGGTAATTGGTGTAGCTGTGAAAACGATGTGTGAGAATTTGAACTACTTACTCCCTTACTTTTATTTTTTAATGTTTCGGGCTCTTCTTTGAGAAGCATCAAATTTAAATTCTTCTCATTAGTAACATTGTTAATTTTCTTAAAGAGACCCTCAATTCTTGCTTCCAACTTTTTCATTGTATCCATCACTTCTAAATTTGGAGGCTCTTCCGAACCCAAGGTCTTCCTTCAATTATATGTGTGCCATGGATAACTAGTTTATTTGCACAAGCCTTCACATTAGAGTTTTTTCTTCACTTCAACTTTTTTCTTTTCTCTTAATCGACTACCAAGGGATTAGTTTTATAACCTTTTAATTGAACCTTGGAAATTTATTTTTTATAATAATATTTGACCTTCTTAAGAATATATCTTAAAAAGGTAAATAATCTCACCATTTATTTTCTTTAACAAGAAATCTCTTATAACTTCAATATTTCACCACGTGACTTCTTATATCACCATTTATTTTCTTTAACAAGAAATCTCTTATAACTTTAATATTTCACCACGTTATTTCGTATATACTAGTATTAAACCTGGGAACTTCACAATGTCTAAAACTTATCTAGCAACCGTGCAAAATTTTCTCCCCATAAGATTCAATCTTTTTTTTCTCCGGAAAAAGTCAATCTTTTTTTTTTCACAATCTTGATATGTTGTATAGTCTTCCTCTATGTTGTCAACTTATACTTCTTCACATGTACTTTAAAACACTTGGAAACTTTCATTTTTAATTACCGTTTTTTACCATGTACGTGCCAATTAATTTGAATAATGCCAACTACGGAATCTTTTAATTGACTTCATAGTTCTTTACGTGCACTTTTAAAGATATTTGGAACCCCCTTTTTTTCTATGGAAGATTTTGGGCCACGAGCTAGAAATTATTTGCAAAAAAAAAAAATCTTCTTTTTGTTTCTTTTTTTTTAATGTCACTAGCCAAATAAACTTGAAGGCAAACCTCTTGGTCACCTCACCTGAGCATCCATTATAACAAAGATAAATCCATATATTCTTCAAGGGATAAATAATAATTATTCATTATTCATTGACATGTCTGGAAATACAATGAGCATGCATATAAATACATGTGGGGGTGATCAGACATGTCATTGGAAAATGACGTGACTTATCATTATCACATCAAGTTTTTTTTTCCAAAGAGAATCTTGGCGGGAAACCCCTAGGCACTTCCCTACAATTTGTGGATGGTACCCAATGTGACTCATTGGTATTGATTATGACCTCTGTCTAATAGGGAAATTGGGTGAGGCATGCAATAGAGGCAGCAACCATGGGGGATTTACCACAAGACCTATTACGTGAAGATCAAAGCACTCAAACCACTCAAGTTAGTCCACTGTGCTTTCACATTCAAGTTTCATTTCAGCAGTGATAATAATAAGAGTGATGAACCATTGCCTAAGAGTAGTAGACCACTACTATTGTTAAAAATGATACAACACTATTAATAGAAGAAAAAATTGCAATCAATGTCCTTATGGGAGCTCCAATTTATTGTCATGTAATTGCTTCTCACTTTTATCATACATTGTTATTACTTTTAGTGTAATTTGTAGCATCAAAGAGAAGAAAGTACCCTATGTCTCATTAATCTATGTAAGTCTCCCTAGGAATTTGGTGGAAAATGAAACACCAGCCTATTAATAGGGAAATATATTTATTTCAGCAAAGGAAATGCTGGAAAGATGACTCGGTTTGTTTAGGGGTCCAGAGTTCATTGTGACCTAAAGACTAAAGACTAAATCCAAGACATAACAGAAATAATAAAGGGATGAAAGTTGGATGAAGAAGCAAATGGTGATGATGAACAAGGACTCCATTTCATCATTATAAAAGTTTCAGTTGCAAAGTGCACATATAAGTATTTCACCATCCAAAGGAGTAAAGCAAGTGAAAATCGAAGAATAGCTCTCTGAGAATGACTTCAATAACGTTCTTCACAAGGTCAGTTTTGAGCAGGCAATGGTTGAAGAGGAACTCTTAAAAAACATGTTATCGTTTGAATTGATTTTGAACAAGTGAGAGGTTTAAATTCCAGCTTTGCTAAATTTTTGTAGGATTTATTGCCTGCTTGGAACCTCTCAAGTGATCTCAATAAGTTTGCTTGAAGGGTTAGTTTTGAGTAAAATTAAGGTCTTCTACTCCAGCAGTATCAACTTTTGCATGCTTTTAATTATCTAGTGATTACTTATGGTTTTAAAACTAGTTTTATAAATAAACATATTTATTCGTGTATATCCCACATGAAGTCCAATGCAGGGCAATATACAATGAACCTTAGTCTATACAGGCGAGGGAGAATAAACAAGTATATGACGCCTTCCTGTCTAATCAGTGAGTATTTCAGTTTTAGTTGACTCTACGAGCCAAAGGTTGTTGTGACATACTGTAATGTAATATACTATTTTTTCAGGAAAATATACAACGGACGACCTTAGTCTGTACAGGTGAAGGAGAATAGACAAATATACAATGTCTTCCTGTCTTATCACTTAGTATTTCAGTTTTGGTTGACTCTCTACGAGCCAAAGATTGTTGTGACAGACTGTAATGTAATAATACTTTTTTGGAACCAAAAAAGATACATTCCATTTGATTAAATGATCGTTCGATGCTTTAAGTTTTAAAATTAAGCATAGAAGTGGTTAAACAAGTTGAGAATCTTTAATTTATATTGTTGCCTGTAATAATGAGTCTATACAATTGTTTTCTATTTATAGATTTGCAATGCAGGAACGCACACGTTAATGGCTCTTTGGATCCAGACTATGCTAGTCTCTCTTTAATCCTATGTTTCCAAAGTGAGCGATGACATAATAGCAATGAACATAACTTCCTTAAATAACCAAATACGGGCCTTTAGATAATCTAACTTTTGTAATTGAATAAGCCATTATTCAAAGATTTCGGTACAGTTACAGTTGTCTATCTTTGTGCTACTGAATAATAGCAATGAACATAATTTCCTTAAATAACCAAGGACGGGCATCTAACTCTTGTAATTGAATAAGCCAGTATTCAAAGATTTCAGCACAGTTTCAGTTATCTATATTTGTGCTACTGAATAAATGACATACTGCCCTTTAATTTCAGCTTATACTAAAGGAGCCTCTCCATAAAAGGGGCCAGAAAATATAAATTCAATAATCACCACTGAAATCATCTTCACATGACCAAGTTGCAAATGCACAGTTCAAACAGCTCAGATTAAGTCGCTATTGCATATAAGAGGTTGATTAATGTTTCCAAACAAAGGCTACCAGATCATGAGCAGAGCATACTATGTAAAAAAAATGAGTTTGCTTACCCTGTTAAGATTATTAGCAAGGCTGACTATTAATTGCCACTGAAAGAAAAAACACAAGGGTCAAAAGTTTATTTGGTTGATTTCTTCATTATTCAAAATCTCAACTTGGGAATAAGGGCCATATCAACCGCCCCTTGCACTAGCACGATAGGCATGCCAATCACTATATATTCTCAATGATAATCAATGATGTTTAGAAGCTTGTTTTTACACTTGGTTCTTGATGCAGCACAACAAATACAACATCATCATCTATTTGATTTCCAAAAACCAGAACTTATCTTACACAATGAATGTGATATTGCCAAGTAAGGGTGACTATCTACGAGGCAGGAGGCAATCAACTGCTATCTTACAATAAAAGACCAATCAAAACGTTTCCATAAAAATCAATGATAATATGAGCCGTCAGCCATGAATTTTAGATTACAGTTACAAATTCTTTATACACTCGATTGCACATCCATTGCCTCTTATAGAGCATTAGGTTCAAGTAAGCAAGAATGCATTCAGAAAAAAGCTCGATAAGCAAGTTACATTTCAGTCCTTTCTTTTCCAGTCACTAAAAAATCCTCCAAATAAAAGTTTTATTTCAATGGCTTCTCATCTGAGAAAAACTGATAAACATGCTCAGAAGGAAAGCTTTTTTAAGTTTGTCTGGAATTTCACTCTGCTTTCAAATGCAATAGTCATATCAAAATAAAAACCATTTTTCACTGGCTGAAAAACACGTAAACTTCCATCTCCAACCATACATTGCCAAAACATTATATAGATGCTTTTGTGATGCTCATATTTTCCCAGCATTAATTTTCTTCGTAGAAGCCTCTGATGAAAACTTCACCTGAGCTTTCTTGTTTCCAGTCTCACAAGTTTTCTGGAAAGAACAATAATATCATGTCAAACAAACATATAAAGACTAAAAAGAAGAGAGAATTTACCATGTACAGGATTGAATTCATCCCACCTTCTTCTTTGTTCGTTGCTTCTGGCGTTGCCGTCCTCTATTTCTTTTCTTTGAGTTTTTAGTTGGCTGTGCAACCTAAAAGATCAACACATGTAACACATCTCCAAATAAATGTATATAACAGGGAAAAGTCAGAAGAATGTGATTGTTGAAGTGAAGAACTTAAACCTCTGCAGCAGCAACTATCCGAGCATGCCTTTCTGCATGAGTTTCAGCATCTTCCTCCACTTCTCCATCACTGTTGAGCATCAGCTTCAACCTTCCTTCAGCAAATAACTTTTGGGACCGTGCATGCCTCTATAAGCACCAAAAAGAAAATGGGAAAGAACATAAACATTTGGACCCTGAAACTAAATGAAGCAAAGAATGCTGTTCTGTGAAACAAATTTCTATGGGCATGCACCAAATTACAAGCTGCATGTACATGCAGAATTGTAAAACAATTAGAGATCTCAAATAGAATTGATTAAAACTGCACCCCCTTACATAGTTTATGTTGTTGCAGAGAAAGGTGATGTTCCTTTTAACAAAAAAATAAACAAGCACTGGAAAAAATACTATCACATCAATTACTTATCTGGTAAAACCTAAACCACAAATGATCCTTCAACAGATTCTCAGTTGCAAAATACATCAGATGACTATTAATAGATTTTAGAATTCACATACTAAGAGGGGACCATATTGAGATTTGTACCCCGGGTGAACAAGGTGATGATCATTGGTACCATGTTCCTGAGCATTTTATACATTGCATAAATGCGTAATCTATATAAGGTACCAACGTAAGGCATGCCTTTAAATATACATAAGAGAATTCCAGCACAAGTCAATTACAAAACAACCGAGACATGCCACAGAGAAGTTTATTTTTCTCTAAACTCCTCCCACTCAACTCCCTCAACTAACTAAATCATCAAGGCAAGCAAGTTTGTTATATTGTGACTTTTCAAGGTTCAAATTTGAAGGAGGCATTCACTGTCGCAAACAAATTTTTGAGTAGTTCACTTTGCTGATGAGAGGTGTACTTCTAAAATCGGCCCAACTTAATGGAGTCGATATCAACAAATAGCAAACGGGGCACTGTTCACTGGTGTGATCAAAGGAGTGTTGAGCCACCAACCAGGGTTCCATTCTCAATGTGGCCTGACCTGCCTGTATGGCATGAGTTTCAAAAGGGATGAAGCCAGGTGCAAGTCCTGGGAGACTTTGGTTGAATAGATACTCATCAGATCTAACACCTAGGTGGAAGGAAGTCCATTTTTTGTAGTGCAGCCCATTAGGGCATGTTCCTTGAAGCACTTCAACAAAATAACTTCTATTTATCCAAAGAAAAAGTGCTTCGTGCACATAATGAAAAGGAGGTGACGATGTCATTATATATCCTTTTCATATATATAATGGCATTTTCACCTCCCTTTTCATATGTATATCTTTCTTCAGATAAATAGAAGTTACTTTTATTATATATTTATGAAAAGATCAGAACCTCATAATCACAATATACACATATTTAACATTCACTAAAATATTAAGAGACATTCCCTTCATTCCAACACAAATGGACCAGAAGACTGTTAAGGTTCTAATTTGTATTCCTAACTATTGGCATTATCCCACACAAGAAGCCTGTCCTGAGTGACTTTGTAATTCTTGGCAGTATAGCTATTGTAATTCTTGGCGGTATATAAGGTAGAAATCAGATATATAAAATCAAGAAAACAATGAAAGGATGCAGCAGCAGCAAGAAGACACTAATCAACTCATTGTCATCGTCACATAGGCAAACAATTACATTGGTAGGAATTTTATAATAAATGTTAACAGTTGAAGATAAATTTCAATAGTCACAGACTACAGTGAGTCGTTCAGGAGAGTAAGTTCTGAATTTATGTGATACCAAAGTTTTAGTGTCTGTCAAGCTACCCAGTTTTCATAGGCAGTACTTAGGAGGATAAATATTAAGGAAACTACAACTTGTAAAAATCAGCTTCTATTCAGGGGCTTAGAATGTACAAGCACACCCACGGTATGCCAGTTTTAATTCATTGTGTTTTTTCAGACAAGGTAATAGATATAGACATCAACACAGATATGGATGTTGATAAGCAAGCAGACAAACAAGCAATCATAAGCAAGAAAGCATACATTCCATCCTGCACATTTGGGCCCCAATGGCTCGGAGCTAATCAGTTGGAGACACATTTAAAATAGAAGAATAGATAAGCACTATAGAGTTGGACGAAAATAATTTTCGGATGAAGTATAGAAATATATTTACAGTTTATGAAGGGCGCATGCTTCCAAGGGGGTGAATACAGATATAGATGTGGACATTACATTGCAGATATACATATAGGTCACTCAGGAAGAGTGCTTGGAAAGGGATGTTGTATATGCATATGGATGGATATCATTTCCTTCTATAGAAACTAGGCACAAAAACTTAACCAGTGCATGGACAAGTAGAAGATAATTGTTGCTAAGCAATGTCCATAAAGTAGAGAAAACTATTGTTCAAAGGAGTTTCTTCATAGTGCAAGGTGAAAAATTTTGTTCAAAAAGAGTTTCTCATAGTGCAAGGTACTACCTCATAGAGTAGGGTCAATGGTGTCTCATTACATCCTGTCAAACATCTATACCTAAACACATCCATTTGTAAGCCCAATGGCTAAACAAGTCCTAACTCCTAACCAATGGAAACTAGCAAATGTTTATAATATGTGATCATATTTGAGCAACTACTAATAAAACATAGTTAATGCACTCTTAACGGAAAAAATATTTCTGATAAAGGAAATATTGAAGATTGGTGTAATTAACACACTGTAACTAATTGGGAAGGAAGAACCTCCTACTTTGACTCCTACTTATGCCTAGGAAAGTATACATGTAACGAACAAAAGATGTAAGGTTGATGTAATTAACACAGATTGTAACTAGCACACCTTACAGACTACAGGCTCTCTGTCATGAGAACATGTTAATATTATATGTTTGCCATATTAGCATGGTATGTTAGTTGTGTGGACAGTTTATGTAAGCTATACTATTAGCATTTTATGGTAGTCATGTCAGTGGTCAGCTTGTTAATATTTCATTGTCAGTCATTTATGTCAGTTAGATAATTATTCTACAATTATTTAGGTAGATGTCTATAAATATAAGCCTCAAGTCGCAATGTACACTGAGTCTAACAATGTTAATACATACTTCTAACTGTCTTTGACACTTTGTAAGTTTAGTGTTTCTGTCCTTGCCAATTTTTGCATCAAAGTTTTGTTCCAATCCTCAGATGTCCAACAGCTCAACATCAAGGTTTCTGAGAACTTCTACATCCACAATTCACAAAGACAATATCCCATCATTTCTCTCAAATCTCTTATGGCATCTGTAACAGCACTTGCTGCTATAGAAGATTGTGATAATGCCTCACCACCTACTAAAAGCATGCATGCACCAAGACCTGACTATGAAGAAGCATCCATGAAATTATAAACCCATGTGCCAAAATCTGTATAACATAGAGTAAAGAAAAACCATGAGGAACACAGTGCAAAACGTAGCATCAAAGATCTGGCAAACTATAACCTTATGACAGCTGCTGGCCATTGGTTTGCAGGAATACCCTTGTTCTTTTCTCTTGGTGAGCTGACTTCTTAGCGGACAAAACAGCAGCACTACATTGTCCCATTTGTGTTGAATTTCCCAGTCTTCCTCCGCAATTTTGGCCATTTTTGGGACAGCTTGCCCAACACAGGCACATTTTGTTGCTACAAGCCAGACCTCATGTTTAATCCCAGGCCAAATAGGTGCATTTGTATTCAGGTCAATCAAACCTGAGTCTCCAACAGAAATTAATAAGGATGCCAGCTCAAGTTCTCGAGCCATAGGCCAATAGGGGCCTACTTCTAGGCATGCCCATTTGCTATCTCCATCCAGGAATTCCTGGGAGAATCCTCCAAGCAATAACCCCAAAAGCCAAACCACAAAACTGTGACTCTGCATGGCTTTTTGACTAGACCTAGCAACCCAGAATCCTCCAACCTATATTTCAGATCCTCAATAATAAGACAGACAATATGAATGTCGAGACCCTCTCTGAATCTTATTAAGAAAAGTTGTCTCCTGGAACATTCAGGGGCTGATGTACCACTGCAAGAGAAGTATAGTTAGAAGGGCTGGGAATTCAATTAGTTCTGTATGTAATCTTTGCTTGCAAGAAATTAAAGTAGTTGGGTTAAGTTATAGACTACCCTTTTGTTTATTTGACCGAATGCAAAATTCTTTTGTTCTCCCCACAAAAAGGTCAAGGACAGCATTGCCATTCTGCTCTTGCACAACTTTTCCAACTGTCACAGATTGAGTCGTAGGCCCCAATGATGCAACTTTGTTAACTCTGTCACAGATTGGGTGTAGACCCTGTTACCAACCGATTTAGTGGTCTCATCAAGGTCCTCTCAAGGCACTAAGGTGGTACAACATAGGATAAGTGCCCACTGTCACCTCAGCACAGATCTCTACTCTTTAAGCCATCTCCTACTAAAGGCTATGGGAGACTTCCCTAATCTAAACACACACAACTTCACCAAGATGAGTAGACCAGTGCCTAAATGTGATGTCTATGGTGAAAGTAGAAGTTAATTATGCAATTTTTACTGTGTAAATGAAATAAAACACAAATAACGCAGACGAGCAAGCTAAATATCAGTCAAAACCTTGAAAAATATAATTCTTTTAACACACAAAGTTGAGGGATGGATACCCTTACCAAATGAGAGATGATTTCTTTGATTTACCTGTTGATAAGTGGCTGCAAATTGACTAATATCTTGCTGTTCTGTACTTTCAGATCTGCAAATAAGCCAAAAATACAGAAAACAGCAAGCAAAATGCCCCTTTAGGGCCACCCACAAGTGTGGAAACATACAAGATTGATAGATCTGTGGGTGGGGAAGCCTGGGCAGCGAGTTAATGACAATATTAGTGGCCCAAAACTTCAAATCTGCAAGTATATTGAAGTTTCCAGCAAAATGGAAACCACTTGCAGTGACTTGGGGTTGAATCCCCCCTGGGTCAAGACTCAAAACCCAGAAATTTATTCCAACAAGAAAATTGTGATTTATGTCACTGGAAAATGTCTATTTTATACCAGAAATCTAATAATAATCGAGAGAAAACAGATCTGGAATAAACAAGGGTTACTAGGAAGATATGAGTTAATTTGCAGCCACTTATCAAGAGATAAATCAAAGAAATCATCTCTCATTTGGTAAGGGTATTCATCCCTCAACTTTGTGTGTTAAAAGAATTATGTTTTTCAAGGTTTTGAGCGATATTTAGCTTGCTGGTCTGCGTTATTTTTGCATTATATTTCATTTACAGATCAGTGAAAATTGCATAATTAACTCCTACCTTCACCATAGACATCACATTTAGGCATTGGTCTACTCATCTTGGTGAAGTTGTGTGTGTTTAGATTAGGGAAGCCTCCCATAGTCTTTAGTAAGTGTTGGCTTAAAGAGTGGGGATTTGTGCCAAGGTGACACTGGGAACTTATCCTGTGTGATTCCACCTTAGCGCCTCGAGAGGACTTTGACGAGACCGCTAAATAGGTCGATCACATTTTTTGGTGCCGTTGCCAGGGAGCGAGGTCATCTGGCCCAGTTCTCCAACAACATAAGCTTGGTGAGTTATTTTGTTTGTATCTTTGTAAGATTATTGTTTTTAGTGCTAACTTGCAAAATCTCATCAGGTGACTCCACTCGAACAAAACATAATAAAGAGGTACATTACAAGAAGCCACTCTCCAAGGTAAGAAGTAAGGTATGTATTGGCGACTCCATTGTGGTATTTTTATAGATATTTTCATCCCACATTTTTGTTTTAGCCTTACTTCGAGATTTGACGAATAAAGAAAAGATGGAGCTCCCTCCATGGTTATACTCCGGTTGATATTTCGGGTATGAGGGATTTTCCCTACGATCATATAGTTGGGTCAGAAGACTTACCCATGTTCTATGGATTAGATTCAGTCGTGAAACATATTTCTGCATTTATCAAGTATTACAAGAAAAATTACTTCCTTCGTGAGGAAGTCATGATGAAATTTTTCATGATGGGTTTGAAATGGCATGCACAGAGTTGGTATGAAAGCCTTGGCAAAGGCATGTTTTCATCTTTTGTAGAATTTTTGGAGGCGTTTTGTGCAAGCTGGGATAGTGACTCAAAAAGTTGGTTTTCTTTAATTCAAGAAATAGAAAAGTTATATGTTGCACGAAACCTTCTGGAAGAAAGCCTTCACCCTTTACCTACAGCAGTAGAAGAGATCATTGGAGAAAGCATAACCGAATTACATCTTGAGATCATGTCAGGACAAGGAATGGCCACTTTACCTCAAAAGTCTTAAGGAATGGCTACGACAGATTTAGTTTGTCATCTCAAAGGGAAAGAAGTAGTGAAGAGTCTCACCTTATAGGGAATGACAGGGTTGTGGTTGATATGAAAGAAGAAAACTTCTAACCATATGGACACATAAGACGAAAACACCATAGGAGGGAGCAATAATCAAGGACCTTCTAATCTTTCATCAGGAATCAAGAAACAGCTGATGGATGTGCTCGTGCGGAGTACATGGACAACGATGATATTCAGAAACCCACCCTCCCTCCTCCAGATGAAAGAATAGATCTGGCATCCTACACTCCTCTCCAATCTTTTGATCTTCATGATACATCTCTCAATGAATCGGAAGGGGAGAACTTGATGAACAGGTCTTTACCAGACAAAGAGCGTGACTACAAAGAGATTGAAAGTATGGATGCATTTCTCCAGGTTGACAAGATGCAAATGGGATACAAGCTATTATCAATTGACGGTGATCCCATCTATGATACAAAAGACGAGGGATGCAACATTGCAGAGTTTTTGTTGTATGAGCAACCAAATGACTCCATGATACAAGAATAACCATACTTACAGGTGCAAAAAGGGGACTTCCGCATTCAAGATACAACAAAGATTTTTCAGTTGTGGATATCCTTGATCTGTGGCTCTCAAGGTTATAAAGATCCATTTGCCAACGAGAGTTTGAAGTTCGCAGTGGTGGGCAGGCCACAGTTGTTTCAGTTTCAAACCTATTTCATGATCTTTCAACCTCATGCACCAAAGCATCCAGCCATAAGTCACAGGTTCCCATGTTTTTCCAGCTCTTATTGCTTTTCTCACCATATATTTGTGTATGTGACTAGATACAGCCAGGGAGTGCAGCAGTGTTTGTGCAGGTTGTTTTTGGAACCGGCCATCAAAGCCCTGTTTATTTGATGATTCAATGAGTAGCACTAATGAGTGGTGCAATGATGACAATAAGATCAATGATTACATCATCCCTGTCAACCTTTGGATTGAAGAAGCGTACAGTAGTACAGGGGAATGGTGGCATTCCTTCGCATTTCTTCTACATGGCGATCATCCCATTGCAGGATCTTGCCAAGATGCAGCAGAAGCCCTGATGTATATTTCCTCCAGGTTTGATGTTTCATTGTTTTGGATGGCAACCAAGCACACAGGTAAAACCCACGGTAATGATGAACTTAGTCATTCATTACATTGGATATATGATTTTACTTGACATGTTCTACTTCTTTGAGTACATTAGGATTAGGAGGAATAAGCTCTCTATTATGAGCATTAGATTAGTTTAAAATTTAAATGTTTGTTTTATTTTATCGCAATTTCCTTTTGTTAGCATAGTTTGTGTTATTTCTTTCATTGAGTATTGTTATTTCCATTTCTTAGATTAGAGATTACATTTTGGTTTTAGTTTATTTCCTTTCTACTTTAGTTTATTTCCTTTCCAGGAAGGGATGAGACCTCATGTCCTATTCCCTTTCCTAGCATTTAATGCAAATTTTGTGAGAAAGTATTTCAGGGATACAGGTATTGAGATTATGAGGTTCTCACGCACTCCCGAGTAGAGCATGTGTCCCGCAGTTGGAGCCAGTTGTTACCTCCTAGGAGGTACCATATATTTTTTCATGGCAACACCATTGTAAGTCTGAGACAGATGCAAGTCATAAGCCTTGTAGGCCATGTGGAAGATTATGTATAGGGTATCTTAGGCCTTTGGCAGTCGGCCATGCCTAGTCCCTCTAGTCCCCACTCTCAATTCTTTTTGTCCTGGATAGGATTGGAGGCCTTGAGATGGATCTATTAGGACACATGGTTTAGGGGAACCATTGGTTTTGTAGGGGTGATCGCACTATGTAGGGTTTGTCATGCCCATGGTTTTATATGCACCCGTCTTCCTTACATGGTTATGTTTTATCGAGTCTGTATGCATCTCCTTGGCCATGGTGCAGTATTCATTTACAGTTCTCAACATGGCAGTCTCACAGTTCACGATTCCCAAGATAGTTTACGGATCCCAATGCACGGGGTCCCGGGACCAAAAATACAACAGAGGATCAAATTGATCGTTATCATGTGTACTTGACATGCCACGTTGAAATTTTGGCACAAAATAAGGTTTTTTAAGGCAAAATCAGCAGTCAAAGGGTGACGCAAGCACATTTACGGGAAAAAGTGGAAAAAGGGTCATTTCACGACATGCAAAAATGGATATGATATCAAAGATGAAGAGAATCACGCTCCGGAAAAAACCCAGGTCTCAAAATCCATCAATTCAGCTATTTTTACATGGTTCCAGAAATCAAGCCCAAAATTAAAGGTGGGGGGGGCTCTTATCGTAGCCATTGGGAATACTTTTTCCAAGTTATAGTGGAGTTGGGGGTCAAATTATGGATCGTTGGCACATTTCAAGTTGGTCGTGAGTTTAAGCAAGCGAATCGTGGACAAATAGATTAAATCGACCTCACCAAGACAGTCGTTAAGTATTAAGTGATTCGTTGGGTCATTCAAGAGAGTCGTGGGCCTTATCATGCAAGTTGTTAGCAATTAAGTTAGTCGATTGGATCAATTAGGGGGATCATGGGATGGAAAATTAGTTGCTAGCACCTTTTCTCACTCAAATCGGCCCCTCAATTCAATAAAATTGGCCCCTTTTTCTCACAATCGATGCTCAATTAAATTAATTCGGCCAAAAAACAATTCAACCCTATTAAATCAAAGTCGTCGGGTCAACTAATTGGAACATTGGCACCTTTCCCAATCAAATCGTGCCTTAGTTAATTGATTTGTCCCCAACCTCAATTAAATCAACCCCACAATAAATTATATCGGTCCTTTTCTACATAGTCGTGGGGTTTAAAGTAAGCGATTGGTCAAACATTAGAGCGATTGGTCAAAATTTTCTTAGCCGTTGAGCACCCTCATGCATATCGATGCCAAACCAAGTCAGTCGATTCTTTTTCCAAGCTGAACATTGAATTCTGAGGGATCTGCCATATCAATCTAACCACCAACATTCCCAAGACAATCGTTGGACACTTTTCGTGTCAAAGTTGAGCATTTAAATGAAAGTTGGGTCAATAAAGTGGAACATTGGAGGTAAAGTCGTTTGCTCACCTTTTCAAGCAATCGGCCCTCATTCCCCCTAGTTGTTGTCTCTCTTGGTCAAATCGAACCCTTTGTGAGTAAAATTTCATTGTTTAAAAATTATTTTCTACTGTAAATGACTTAGTCTCCAAGATGTGGATGACAAGTCGAATAATTTTGTGAGTGGTTAAACTAGCCATTACAAAGCAAAGTTATATAAGGCTAGACCCTCTCCAAATTATGTTGCAGTTGAACTATGAGATCATTATGCCATAATAAATAACTTTTTCAAGTGCAAACTTTTTGGATTGATTATTCTATGCTTTTTCTTCTTGGCTCGTTTTAATTGTGCTTCTTAGAATAGACACATGTATTTTTTGATCACTGCAAGATGATTCGGTTGATCCATTGAGAGGCTACATAATTACGTGGAAGGAGAGGTCAATGCACTAGACTTCATCTCACCCTTTTGTTGGTGTTGGGTGCTAATCCAACCCAAGTGTTGAACAGATCCTTATCAAGGATCCCTTCAACAAGGGTAAGATTCTACTCGGTGCCATAGTTAACCCAATGGTTGGAGACCATCTCCATTGAGGGAGCTTTCCTAGCATAATTCAAAAGCTTGTACCATTGTTCTAGATTTGATTGGGTGCGATAGTCTCTTCGACTCCAAACCCATTCTCTAGTCCCAAATTTCGTAGCTGACAAAAGAAAGGGTTGTGATCGCAATCCGGCACTCGGGAAGGTAATTTTGAGGCCAAGGTAAGCCTCACTATGTCAACCATTAAACTTCAAACTCAACCAATCCCTTTTATTTTCTATTTTAAAAATAAAAAATACAAAAAAAATTGTCTAGCTTGTGCTTGAAATTTTTATCTTGCTAGTAGATCCTTGGGACTTGATACTAGATCCATCTTATCCAAGGAAGATATTATTAATCCTCTAATTTTCTGCACTTTAATACATTTCACAAGGGTATCATAAGGTATTTTGCAGATCTGAGTTTTATTACAGCAAACAAATCAACAGATCCGGCAAGAAACCTCATTAAAGGGTTTGAACAAGTACATTCCATTTGTAACCCTTTGTTTTTATTCCAGATCTGATATAATAGATTATTATCAATTTTCTGGAGTAGAAATAGACATTTTCCAACCATCACAAGTCATATTTTATCGCTGGAATAAATTTCTGGGTTTTGACCCAAGGGGGAATTGAACCCCACTTGACGCAAGTAGTTTCCAGATAGCTGGAAACTCCATTTTACTTGTTGATTTGAAGTTTATGGGCTATTTTATCATCACTAACTAGCTTCCCAAGCTTCACCACCCAAAGATCCATTGATCTCGTGTGTTTTTACACTTGTGGGTAGCCCCAAGAGAGCATTTTGCTTGTTGTTTTCTGCATCTTTTTGGCTTATTTGCAGATCTGAAAGTACAGAACAACAAGATATTAGTCAATTTGCAGTCACTTATTGTTGGGTTTTATCTCTCTTCTGCTTCTTGGGCTGACCCAGGTTCAGATCTGAATAGGTTTCCAACAAAACCCTTTAAAACTATCGGCCCTCCTGGTAAACCAGAAGGCAACACAGCACGTAGAGTGCACTGCACAGTCTCACCCGAGATAATTCTATGGGTGACTGCAATGCTGAAGTGCTTGTAGTCTAGAAATGAGTGGGGATCTGGGATTGTATTTCATCTTCTTCAGGCCTTGATCTGATTATTCCTTCTTTAATTCCTAAGATTCATTCATCTTTTAAGCCATGCATGCATTCTAACATATTCATCTTAACCATTCATTCATTTATAAACTAATCACTGATAGAATTAAACATGCAACAAACATTACAGATAACACATGTTTTACTGTGGTTCACCCCCTCCTGGGCTACGTCCACAAGGATCTGGCTTCTCTGCTCTTTTATTAGGTTTGTTGCAAAATATGGCGTTGCGCGCACTACATCTCCGATCATACAATCATGAAAAAGGTTCCACAACCTCTGTGAGGCGGACTAGATCACACCAAGCTCCTCGGCCTGTTATCTAACCCTCAAGATCCAGCTACCTAACTCTTTTACAGCTCAACAACTTACAAAATATATCAGAACTACAATGGTTGAATTGAACTAGTATCTGAGCTAATCAGAACCAACTAGCACCCCGACCTAGACCTCCTAGGTTCTTATTTATATTATTTTACAAGCTTATTAGCCATTACAATCTCTTACCAAAACCCTAACCCTAACATGGTTAGTTTTCCTGCCTGTGCGCCTTGCATGTTTTCCTCCTTTGCATGTGGCTTTTCCTCGCACGTGCCGCTTTTCCTGCCAGTTGTTCTTCTCCAAAATTAGGCCTTTCCTTACCAAAATTGGGTATTTCCTCAAAATAGGCCTGCGCCCAACAGGGCCTCAACACTGACATGCAGCTCGTCCCGAGCCACTTAGGTAGTGCACGCTCCTTGCACTGCCCTGTCCAAGCTAAGGAACTTTTCCATAGCTTTGTTTGTTAGCTCCTCTATAGTTTGCGCTGTTATCTCCTCCTGTATCAAAGTTGTGCACTCTACTTGTCTTCTCCTCCTCCAACTGCGCAATCATCTGAGCTCCTTGTTCTTGGAGGGGTTCCAGTTCTGCTTGTCTTGCTTACTTCTTTGTCTACGCTATTTTCAATTCTGACTACAGCTTCTTCATGTCCTGGGTGCCCTTCAAGCGCTCCGTGATGCTCATCGCTTTCTGCCTTTGTTTAAGCTCTTGTATGGCTGCGTTGGTTGTCTCCTCTTCTTGGTCCCACTGTTGGACATGCTCGTCTTCTTCCAATGTTGTCTAGAGCTGCGCGGCTCTGTCGAACAGTTCTTCTGCTGCGCTTGCTTGTTTCTCCATTTCCGCTATTTGGAGTGCAGCTTCTTGTTTCCTCTGCTCTCAGACCTCAGGAGGAGTCGAAGGGTTAAGCCTTTCTGTTAGCTCCTCAATCTCATGTATGTACTAATCAATGGTTTATGCAATGAGATTGATCTTCTCCTCTTGTTCGTTGCTTGCGCGTTGTTTGGGATGCGATTATAAACTGCTATCAGTCCCTCTTCCATTCTATCCGCGCGTTCTTTTTCCTCCTTTGTTTCGAGCTTGACCTGCTCGACTACCAGTTCCAAGGCCTCTCTGCCATTCTTTGTTTCCTGCAGTTCCGCCGCATCCGTCTTTGCTCGCGATTGCACTTCCTGCGCGACACTGACTTGAAGCTAGTACAGTGCCTTGGTTGGTATCCTTGCCAGTACCAACTCTATCTATGCCAAATCCTTCAATGGTGTCTGGGCTTCGACTTCGTCCATTTGCAGCATGTCTGATGTAATTTGGAAGTTTGGACTCGCCTACACTATGGTTTGGATGGTGTCTTGTTCGCTCGGCGCGGTCCTTACCTCTACTTCTATTGTTGCGGGGAAGGGCTTTGTTCCCCTTTCAGACCTTTGTGTTGCTTTTATTTTCTCTAGGACCTGCCTTATGTCCACCAACTCATTTTGTATTCTCCCTCATTGGTGTTGGGCCTCTTCGTATTCCTCGGCTGCGCGATCTTGTACTCTTTCTGCGACAAGGTCGACGTCCTCCTCAATAATTGTGTATTCGAGCAGCTGCTTATGAGCCTTGGCCTTCTTGCGTGGCCCCCTATATGTATAATCGATCGTTTGGGTGGCCCTGTGAGACTGCCATGTTGAGCACTGTAAATGAATACTGCACCATGGCCAAGGAGATGCATACAGACTCGATAAAACATAACCATGTAAGGAAGACGGGTGCACATAAAACCATGGGCATGACAAACCCTACATAGTGCGATCACCCCTACAAAACCAATGGTTCCCCTAAACCATGTGTCCTAATAGATCCATCTCAAGGCCTCCAATCCTATCCAGGACAAAAAGAATTGAGAGTGGGGACTAGAGGGACTAGGCATGGCCGACTACCAAAGGCCTAAGATACCCTATACATAATCTTCCACATGGCCTACAAGGCTTATGACTTGCATCTGTCTCAGACTTACAATGGTGTTGCCATGAAAAAATATATGGTACCTCCTAGGAGGTAACAACTGGCTCCAACTGCGGGACACATGCTCTACTCGAGAGTGCGTGAGAACCTCATAATCTCAATACCTGTATCCCTAAGGGGGTTTCTTGTGTCGATGTGTCCCCCCTTCCTTGTGTTGTCTGCGTCGTGGCAGTGTCTGTCTTTCCTATTTGTGCATCATTTTTTGGAGCACTCCCCTTCTTCTGCTGCGTCGGCTTCTTAATGGGCTTCCCTTGCTGTGTCAGTTTTTTGGGCGCGACGTTGTCTCTTGCAGGTGTCTTAGATGACCCTGCTTCTACTCCTTGCCCATTGGCATTTCCTTAGTAATGACTAGGATCTTCCAGTCATCATGCCAATCTCGCATTGCCATTTCCACCTCCTCTACACYGATGCTCCCTCCACCCAATCAATGCTATCAGAATCATCAACCAAGAGTAATGGAACTATGTTCCCAAGTCCTGCGCATCCTCGTATTCGTCAAGGAACAGGTTCAGTACGTATGGGGCCCAATTGAGCATGGTGTCATTTGCACATTGTGCTGCAACTACGACAACCCTTGTCGGGACCTCCTCCTTGCAGCATTTCCTTAGAAGTTTGCATGCCATGAGCTTTGTGGCCATCCGGGTGGTTGCGTCGCTGATTCTTTTGATGATGATCCTACACGAGCCTCTCTCCGCCCCGTATGTTTTCTTCATTTCCTCTCCTAAGGCCTTTTCTTTGGTTTTGTCATCTAGGTACTGCGCGGGGCTTTCACCCATAGATGGCAGACCTGTGATGAACACGATTAATTCCACGTCGATGGAGACAGGTTCCTCCATCCATAGGAAGCCTCCATGGAGGACTGCCATCAACTGCTTGACGCAGTTATTCACTTCTCTCCCCCTTCCAAAGTGGGGAATCTCCATAAGGTTTAGGATCCCTGTGTTTGCTAGGTCTGTCGCCCATTGCTTTGGCTACATCGTGGGATCTCCAAAGGGTCCTGTGTCGATACTCTCCATATACACCTGCTGCGCAAATTTAGGGAATTTGTCGGTATCAGATACGTCGTGGTCTGCGTATTTAAGTTTTTCCACGCAACCCCATAGTGTTGGCGTGGCCTGCACTCCCTCCGAAATGCGCGACAATACGATTAGAGAGTCGGGTTGCTTGCGAGGGGACCGCGCCATGGGTTGTTTTCCCTTTCTTCTTACTGGCACGCTAGAGGTCCCAGCCTCCACTTGTCTATCTTCTACGCCCGAGTCTGGCTGCCCGGTTATGTCTTCTACCAACCCTTCTTGCCGCTACACGGACCCTACCCCAGGTTGTGGTCTCGGCGCCGCAGCCTCTGTCTGCTCGCTAGCGTTCCCATTTATTCTATGGGCTACTTCGGCCCTCACAGGTTGTTGTAGGTTGCATGTGTCGACTTTTTTGTGGCCCTGCGCACTATCGTGTGAAACAATTTCCATGCCAGTCGTCGTTGGGGCTTGTGCTTCTTCCTCGACCAGTGCGGCGCTTACTGGTTCGATCTGTGGGGAGGGAAATGCGTTGACATCGACACTTCCCTCTCTCTAGGCCATCTCTTGCTCTGCCTCTGCAGTTTCCTATGGTGGTCTAAAGTTGCTTCTGGTTTTCCTTGCAGTTTGGCTTGGTGCGCCAATCTTTGGTGGTGCCATGGTGGGTATTGCTTGCTTTGTCGAATAGACTTCGACTGGTTCACATTGTGCACTCGTATGTTCGCATGTCGTCTGCGTGCTCTCTAGCTCCGTGAATTTGCAATTTCACAATAAGTGTTGTTATGCCCGTGTTTCCCCTTTATATAGAGGGTGTCATTATTGCCCCGAATCGTCTCGGAGAAGTTTCCCTGGCTGCGATTAATGCGTTGAAGCTTGTTGAGTATGCTTCATTCAATTCCATAAATGCCCCCAATTCGCACCATTTTTCCCTAACCGTTGTTTTTCGCTTTTCCGACCGTTGGTCCCTTCTCCGATGCGTTGAAATTTTCAAGTGCGTCGTACATTCCTGCTATGATTTTTCCTTAGAGCGTGGTGTTTTGCTTTCTGTCAACCATATGATGCGCGCAGACATTTTGTTCCTTTTGTCGGGCTGAGTCCACTCTCTCTATGCACAATATTTCCCAGTATTTTTGTATTTTCTTTCTTTTCTATTTTTGTATTTATTTTTCCTTCTTTTTCTCCTTTTTATTTTTTTTTATCATTTTTTTATTCGACTCTCTACTATAGTACACTATATACATGCATTTCTTACTACGCTGTAACTTTTAAGCGTTAGGAGGTCGACTGTCCCTATACAGTTTCAGCAGACTCTCGTTGATCATTCCTTTCAATTCTATTCCTACCAGATCCTTTAGTTGTACAAATCCCCCATCTGTGACAGTCTTTACTTCATAGGGCCCTAGCCAATTCATTCTAAATTTGCCAGGATGTTGAAAAAATTTACTGTCATAAAGCAAGACTAGGTCTCCTTCCTTGAAACTCTTCTTCTTTATATGTCTATCATGCCAGGCTTTGTCTCTTGCTTTCTGTACCTCTTGGTGAAATCCTGTCAGAATCCTATCCTCTTCCATTTCCATTAGTTGATTCAACCTATCCTTTATTGCGCCTCTTTCTGTCATGTTGGTAGTTGTTGCTACGCGCAGACTGGGTACTAGAAATTCTAATGGTACCATTGCTTCTTGCCCATACACCAATCTGAATGGTGTTTGTCCTGTCAACTTCTTACATGTAGTCCTGTATGCCCATAGTATTGCTGGTATTTTCAAGTCCCAATCATCCCTATAGATATTGCAGATCTTTGTCAGAGCATTCTGCAAATCTTATTGAAAGCTTCCACTGTTCCATTTGCCTAAGGATGGTATGGTGTACTCTTATGGTGATAGACTTCAATCTCCTCAGTCATGGCCCTGATAGTATCGTTGATGAAGTGAGTACCTTGGTCACTCATCAGAATTCTTGGACACCCAAATCTGGTGATGACTTGCTCAAACAAGAAGTGTGATGTTGTCTCTACGCTACAGTCTTTGACTGGTGCTGCTTTTGCCTATCTTCTTAAGTATTCTATCGCAATAATGATATATCTAGCTCCTGACCTTCTTGTTGGTGGATGGATTGGTCCCACAAAATCTATGGCCCATTTGTCAAATACTCGTAAAGTTACTTGTGGTCTTAGGGGCATCTCATCCCTTCTGTTGGGTTTGCCAACCCTCTAACAAACATCACATGTCTGACAATATTCCTTAGCTCTCCTAGCTCTCCTGTTATGCCTTTCATCTCTGTAAAGGTTGTTGGGAACATGTCACTGTATTTGCGCAGTAACTCTGTTATTCTTTCTACTGTTTGTTCATCCCAATAGTCTCCAATGCTTGCCATTTTAGGATTGTCAACTGTCCTAATGTTGACTTTCTTTACTTTGATTGGTGCAGCAAATACTTCTGACTCCAAAGATGGACCTTCCACCTCTCTTTCTCCTTCAATTTCTGTAATTTTAATATTGCGCGGGTCATCTTTATCTAGTGCTTCTTCTTCAACATGATAGCATGACAGTAGTTCTTTGACTGTCTATCTGTTCTGTTGTTGATACTCTGTCATGATTTCAACCTCTGGTTCATCAACAAATATCACATCTCTTATCTGCTTCAATGTTGAATCCATGTCGGGGTTCTCATGTTCAAATGAGAAGGTTACTACAAAGTTCTGTTGTAATGTTGTCCATTATGTAGTGCCTTTGCGCATCTCCTGGTCTACATACCAGTTCTCTAGGATTCCTTCCAGTGTGTGGATGAAGTGATGGGGCCATTCTTCTGGTGGTGTCATCCTCCATTGTGTTATGCACTTCTCCAAGTGTTATGTCGGTGTTCCTTGCCCATCATACCTGTGCATTTTATTACTCCCCTGCTCTGCGCCAAATCTAATACACATTAATCGTTTGCATTGGTACCAGTCCTGAATTGTTTCTTTGCGTGCACCCCACCATCTTGCAGGTGTGGCCTTGAGTGCAATATCTAGGGCTAAGAGCTTCTGATTTTCTAATACTTCTTCTTCATACTTTGTCAGAAATTCCTCTAAGTCATTTACCCCATGAAAATTGGGAGGTTCTCTTATCTTTGTACCAACCCATCTTACTTTGCGGTCTATTCTTGCACACCTTCTTGTGGAAACTTCATGTAGTCACTGCTGCCAATTCTCCAAACCTGTATCTGAATCAGAAGCACATGATGTGATGCTTCTCCAGCTGAGTACCCCATCTGCAGTTGGGTTAACATAAATGTGCACGGTGGTTCTATACAATTGGTTTATTTCCTCCAGATTTAAACAGGTGGGTTCTACAAACCTTTCTCCCTCTGAAGGGTCTAATGGTGCAATGACTCTATATTCACCTGATTCAAATGTCATTTTTCTTGTCTTCAAATTGATTATGGCCTAGTTGTCAAATGCCCAATCCAATCCAAGCAATGTTGGATATGGTGTTGTGTCATCTACTATCTTTATTACTTCAAAGTATGTCTTAGTGCGCACTCCATCCAAATCTACTGTCACACCTTTATGACGTCCAATTGGTAGAACTTTGTGTTGATTTGCTAATTTCAACTGGACATGTGAATAGCCTAGTGTGGGTTCTCCCATACACTGCCATGTCTTCTTAGGTAAAACATTTACTTCCGAACCTAAGTCCAGTATAATATCCCCCATATTGAAATCCCCAATATTAGCATTAAGTTTGAATTCCCTGCTTGTCCTCCTTGTATGGAGGTGATTGACTGTTTTCTGCTCTAACTTCCCTTCTCCCTCTATATTACATCTTTCTAGCATATTTTATAGAACCTTAACAAATGATGGATCATTCAGTAGCTTAACACAAGATTGCAGAAAAGTCTTTATGGTACTTACTTGCTCTGTCGATTGTGCTTCACCGGTGTGGTCCATTGATGAAGGCATCTCGTACATTAGTACGTTCTAAGTATGTTGCGCAACTGATGTAAACGCAACATTTTGCTTGGGAAACTCTTGTCTTGCCTCCTTGAATGTTTCATTTTCTTTCCACGCATCAAATTGTTTTTGTGTTTCAGTATTTTTCTTCACCCATTGGTTTTGCGCTGGATCGTGTCTTACTGCATCAGTTCCTGTCTTAGCTCCTCCTCGCGTGACTATGTTGATGTTTCTTCCATCATCCCCGGCTTTTGCAAACATCCACTAGACATTCTGGTTGTTCTGATTCCTCTTTTCTTGGATCTTCCCCAAGAGTGTTGGACATTCCTCTGTATCATGGTCTGTTGCGCAACAGTACATACATGTCACTGGTGGAAGTGGGCATTCCCTTACGTAATGTCCTGGCTATTGGCAGTTGTGGCACACTACTAGACCTTTGCCTCTTCCAAATCCTCCTCTACATCGTCCTCCACCTCTGTATCCAGCTCGATCTCCTCGCGGGGCGTTGTACTAAGGTATCAGATTATACTGGGCAGGGTTACACTTAGGCTGCGCAGTGTTATATTATGGTCGCGCAGTGTTGTGTGGAGGTGGTACTTGGTTAAACTAAGGTGCAGCTTGCCCTGTCATCATTTCCGCTTGCACCCTATAACTATCTGAAATTCTTTCTCTCATCAACTCCATTGTCCTACAATCTTTATCATCATGACCCACTGACTTGCAAAAATGGCAGTATGAACTCTTGGGTATTGTCTGATACTTCTGCATCGTTTGACAATGATATGGATCATGCCCATGTGTCTTGCAGATCTCGCACCATGGTCCTCCTGTTGGCAAAGGGTTTGGTACTCATATTGCCATATATTGTGCAAAAGTTCGACATTCATTCTTGTGGTGTCCTTCTGTCCTGCATGTGGTACACCAAACAGCTTCTCTTTTCTCTTTGCCCTTATTCTGGTTAAGTTGAAAAGTGAGGTTCTTCAAATCCTCCTTCAGCTCCTCTATTGTTGGATCTGTCTTCTGATACTGGTTCTCTTCTAGTTGTAAAGCTTCCTGCAGAGCCTTTGCCTGAGTTTGGAACTTTTGTTGTCTCAATGGGTATTTCAAATATGGTAACAGTGAGTTCACAAATAAGTGTCTATGTTGCATGTCATTCATTACATATTTCAACTTGCCCTTCAACTGTTTGAATCTTTGATCAATCTCTCAAACAGACTCACCTGGTTTCTGCCTGATTTCGATCATTTCATTCATGTACTGATTTTATGAGCTAGGCTTCTGAAACTCATTTATCACTAGTTTCTTCACATCTGCAATAGCCCTTGTCACTCCTGGTGGAATGTTTACAGCTAGGCTCATGTACCAATCCAGTGCGCGGTCTCTTAGCGTGATAGCTAACTGCGCAAGTTTTGTATCCTCATATGTGATCTGCTTTGCTTCCCAGATCTTCTCACAGATGAATAGATGCTTTTCAGGGTCCTCTCATGCCTCTCCCCGAAATTCTGGTAACCCGATCGTGGGATCATGTCCTGCCATCTTGAACTGCGTTGAACTACTACCTCCGGTGGCGTAGATATTTTTGGCGCGGTGTAGATATTTTACTGCTACTTCCTGAACTAGCTCCTCCAATTGCTGCTCCTTGTTTGGATGTGTTTCTTGTTGTCTTTCTTCCACTAAAATTCGGTTGTCTAAAAATGGTGGTGTTCTTTCAGGTGTACTAGTCGCACATGGGGTTATGGGTTCCACACTGACACTGACCTGGATTGGAGTGTTGCCTTTTGTTCCTGCCCTTGGACCGCCTGTCTTCCTTTCATATGTTGCGCGCAATATTTCCTCAATCTGCTCCACAGCCCGAAGATCCTTTACCTCTTCCTCATCACTTGCCAAGCCCTCTCTATCAGCTATGGCTCGCTTCTTGTTATTCATCTTATATTGGTAGGGTACTCCACTACTCGTATTTCCAGTTGATGCCATTATCTGTTTTATCTGATCTTCCTCCATCATGATTGGGTCCATGGCTTCCTTCTTTCCCTTATCCATTTCTTCCTCCATTTCTCCACCTCTTGTCAATGCTTCCCCTTATTGGTACACCACATTGGGAATGAAGTGTGTCGCCTTAGTAAGCTTATCCACCATTACTATGATATGTTGTATCACTAACCTGGGTGAACTATCCAGCAATATCCATGTCCTTATTGGTACACCACATTGGGAATGAAGTGTGTCGCCTTAGTAAGCTTATCCACCATTACTATGATATGTTGTATCACTAACCTGGGTGAACTAGTGATGAAATCCATCGTGACTACTTCCCATTGGCACTCGGGAAGTGGTAAAGACTACAACCCTATTGGATGTTGATGCTCTACCTTAACCTTCTTACACTCCAGACACTTGGACACATACTCTGCGACGCCCTTTTTCATATTTGGCCAGAAATAACTTGCATGTGCAACATTGTGTATTTCTCTCAATATTAGTTTCCTCAGCACCACTAAATTAGGCACACACATGTTTGACATTTGTTTGTCAAAATTCCATCCTCAACAAGTTGAAACCCTTCATACTTGCACTGTGATAGTTTTTTTTTTTCTTTTTGGAACTCCTTCCTTACTTCAAGATGTAAGATGTGGTGAATACCTGCACAAAATATTTAGCTAGCAAAAGAACATACACAGCTTGCAAAGGTGCGAAGAAGAGAGAAAGAATGAGAAATTGTATTAACCATATTCCACACACAAAGAGTGGATAATTTACAATTGATATAGGCTACATGAGTAACTAATGCGCCATAGTAGTGATCTAGAGAGATCTAGACACTCACTGACAGACACTGGAGTGAACTGCCACCTAGTCCTAGTTAACTGATCCATGCAATCATCAGTCAACTAATTCACATGTGGAAGTGAGAGAAACGCATGCAATTGTTGGTGATAAAACTGAGGTTGCCATGCATGATTGAATTCCACTAGTCTAACTAAGTGTAACTAACTCTGAATTGAAGAGAAGCGCCATATATTGTAGGGGAATATTCTCTAGAGAGAATATTCTCATCTAAGGAGCATTCCCAACATTGGACTATCAAACTTAGGAAAATAATTCTAGGTGAGTGTGTAATATCTCCAACACCCCCCCTGAACACTACTAGGGTGTACATGATGAATGGGTCCTGGCAATAGAGGCCATGTTAGGTACTCATTGTACAATGCATATAGGAATGAGACACTAAAAAAACGAGGAAAGAGGGAAAACCTCATGGGAAAAACCCCCCCTCAAGGTACATTGCATAAAAAAAAAAAAAAAATGAAAAGGAACAAAAAACAGTGGCTAAGCAACTGTGTCCTTCACTCCATGAAAACCTCGCCACCAAAAGTCAACCTTTGACTTTGACCAGTCAAACTTTGACTTTGACCTAAAAACTCAAACTTGACATTTTTGTTGGCTGAGGACACCAGATGGTGCGCTAGGCTAGGGCGCACTAGAATACCCAAAAATTAGATCTAATGCTTCACTAAAAGTGCCCAAGAAATTTGGTTTAGGGTTTGTTGCAGCTGCAAAACCAGAAACCCTAATTGCAGCTACAATTGTTGCCACAATGAGCTTAACAAATAATTGCCACGCTATCTTCCAGTGGTTAGACTATCCTGAAGGTGGTGTGGGCCCATAACCTGTTAGAATAATGTTGATGTGCTCGTTTAACCATAGACAATGCTACACCATTATCACCCAACCAGAGGCACAAAGCCACCCCTGAGCACCTTAACCTTTGACAGAAAGAATGATTCTAGGAAGCCACACCAGAACCAACAGATAACCAAGAGAGCGCACTTTCTCCAAGAGTAGCACACAAGAGAAAGTACTAGAAAGACTAAACAAGATAAAACTGTACAACTGCAGTTGTTGTTGCTCCTCCTCCAAACTTGCACATTGTTTCTGGTTTCCTGAGTGAGAGTGAGTGAACAAATGGGCCAAGTCATCATCTATTATATTAATCTGTCCAGTGACTTTTCTGGCTGGGCCAACCTGACTTTCCGGTAATTATATTTTTTGTTTATCTTTTTCCTGTGAGGCTGACTTGTCTTCCTAGAGGATCATACCTTAATATTATATATTTTGCTGAGCCGACATGTCTTCTAGAGTTTTCACACATCTGTTTAGGGTTTCTCTTGCTTCCGGAATATTCTATTCTAGTCAAAGGTTACATATGGAGGTTAATACCTCCCGCGACTACCATAATATCAACATTGGGTGCCCTACCATTTTCAGAAACTCCACGAAATGTCGAAACATGGCCAAAACGTCGACCATACCGTATGGCGTTTCCAAATCGGGTAACATCATATGGTATGACCGACATTTCCTGATTTGGAAACGTCGTACAGTACAAACGACGACGTTTCGACCCGTATGGTAGCCCATTTCGACAGAATTTTGTTGGTTTTTGGACATGTTCAAGCGGCCAAGAGGGCTATGGGTCCCTTGGGTGGAAAAAAATCCCCTCATTAACCACCAATAAACATTTTAAATACGTCCAAATATCATCACCATTTCACCCACCCTAGTAATTAATGGTAATATTAAAAGTGACATTCTCCTTTATCTTTCATTTTCATCATTTTACTTAAAGTTTTAACATTACCATTGATTGTTTCGGGATGTTTGAGAGTGGTTCCAACCTCATTGGTCTTCATATGGAGAAAGTAGAATTTTAGGTCCCATTCAAAATTCAGGAGACTTAGGTTTTCAGGATTTCAAGATTGGCAAGATTACAACGTTTCCACTAGATTATATCATGTATGAGGGTAAGGAACTGGCATTTAATCAAGAGCACCAAACCCTCTATATACCTTCATGTCCACCGGTTAACATTTTTGGGGTTGATCGGTCCAGTTCTAATACAATTACTCTACAATACAAGGATGTACAAGTGGCATACTAGGGTTTATCCAAACCCCATAATGAAACGCTCTCGAGGAATGGTTCTCCTAGGGTTTAATGTCTCTCCTTTAGGATGGTTTACTCTCTAACAAAATTAGTCCAATGCTCCTATTCCATGGTCGTATCCAAGTGTCCTCATGCAAGGCATTACTCCTATAAATATGTGTCACGTGTCCTTTCATGTTAGTATAGACATGGTTTTCCTTCTAAAATGTCATTTATGTGTATCATTATTTTTTTCTTGCAAGATAATGTGTTATTTAAAAAATAAAATATATATATATATATATATATATATACCACGTTTCCCCCGACGTACCCATTTTGGTGGGGTCACATTTCCTGACGTCCCCATTTTGGAAACTTCCAAACATTTCCCCATTTCATGCAACTTAGAAATAAAGCCATAATCCAACCTGTTAGATTTTTAGGGAAAATAAAACAGAGATATCTTTTCAAAATGGACTCTACAGTACATACAGATCAGCGCTTTAAAAACAACAATCTGAAGACTGAATATGCTAAAGAGAACTAACTTAATCTAGGACTGATCAAGAACAGAAAAATAACATTTTTGAATATTAAATTAAGCTAGAAACATAAGTAAACAATAGTAGAATCAGATTTAAACTTTACCTTAGAAAAATAAAAGAAAGAGGTACCTCATGTATGGCTGTCCTCATTCTATATGCTCAGAAAAGCTATGAAGGTCATGGATCAAACCCTCAAGGGTTTCATCTCATCATGATCAATAAGTGGACAGTTTAACAAGAAGAACTCAGCAAGAGAAAGGACTAAAATAGGTAAACCCAAAGACCACAAGGAAGGCTTAACCAAAACTGTCCAAGGCAAACTGTAATACAAAAACCCTCAAGGCAGAAACTTGTAAACAGTAGTGGAAGGCAGCAGCAACATCAGGGACAGCAGGTGATAACCCCACCAATCACAAGAGGAGGAGCCAAGGAGCTGCCAGGAGGCAGCAGCACCCTCACAACACACAGTGGCAGCAAGGAGAAAGGGCCAAAGAGGGTCGCAGCACTCATTCTCAGCAGAAGGGAGGTCCGTGGCTTCAACACCCAGCAGAAAGGTGACCAGAAATAACTACCAGCCAGCAAGAGGAACAAAAACTCGGGAGGCAGCACCTTAAACAAGAGAGAGAGTCCACCAAGAAGGTCGTACACCCAACACAAGAGCCAATCTGAGATAGCCGCAGAAAATCAGACTTGGAAGAGGAGAGTAAGTGAGCGTGAAATGAGAGACGGGTAGGTCTTAATTTATAGTTATGGGAAGGGTTAGAATTTAGGTTTAATTAAAAACCTAAATAATAAAATAAATAAAATTAATATTTTAATTACTTAAAATATTAATCACAAAGTCAAATAAGTCAAAGTGAATTATAGAAGACCAACTCAATATCAAGCAAGATGGAGAAAGAGAATCAAGCAAGGGGAGGCTGCAAGACAAAGTCAAAGAGGTCTTCTTCAAAGGCAAATTGTCCACATATGTCTCATGATAACTTATAAGCTTTTATCATCCCTACATAAGAGGAGAAACCAGTGATGTGGTCATATCCATCTTCTAACTGCTCTTAGGTCTCATGGACCATCCCAGGAGAGAAGAAGAAGATCACACATCATCACATCTTGGTACCCAACCAAGAACTACCTGGTCCAAGACCAAGGTACCCCAAAACACATCTAGGGGCCCTAGAACACATCTAGGGTCTTTCATCCACCAAGGTACAAGACCAAGGAACAACCCAAGCGTTTAAGCAAGGAACCCTAGCCTAAAAGTATAAATAAGAACCCTCCCCTTTCACTATTTACTTACACTCACTCATTCCTCTCTCTCCAAAAGAGTGGCGGATTGCTCTATGAGTGTTGCAGCCTCCTTCTGTCTAGCTACAGCCTCCTTATGACAGTACAGTTCAGCCTCTCCATTGTTTTGCTGCCAGGTCCCTTCTCTGATGTTCATGCTATCGCTGTGTGTGTTGAGGGTGAATAAAACTCTACTGGGAAGTGTTCTTGCTGCCACTCTTCCTTGACTGTTGAAACCGACCCTCCCTTAAGTCTACTTTTGAGCAGATCTAGGCCGTGGCCCTACTACTGGGTAGTTAGGTGTTGATCTAGGACTTTCGTCCTGATTTGAAGCTTCAAGGCCTCCTCTTCACTTGTTGTTACATCTCTTCCTAAGTGCTGGCCAGAACAAGGGTTTGATTCCAGTTTTCTTTGTTGGGGTTTTTGAGTGTGTTTGTGTGAGGTTTTACATGGTGGCATATCAGTTCTATTTTTCTCTCGATTAAATATCTAACCCTTGAGGTAGATCCATGACTCAAAGACTTGTCTAAGCATACTTCAGTGGCTTATTATCTCTCATATGTGTTATGTTCTACTTCATCATACTGAGGTAAGATTATCAAGAGGTAAGTTGCAGTTTTCAGTTCTATTACATTGCTTATTATTAGATCTATTGTTTAGCATGCTTTAATATTATTGTCTAGTTCAGATTTATTCAATGTGCATGCTCAGATATATATCTACAGTTCAAATCTGACTTAGAAATACATCTACAGTTCAGATCTAAGTGTGTTGTTCACTCAGAAATGTTTTACAGTTTAGATCTATCTACTATGCATGTTCAGAATTAATTTCTAGCTCAGATCTAAGTGTTTTACTCACTCATAAATTGTTTATGATTTAGATCTATCTACTATACATGTTCAGATCTAAGTGTTTTACTCACTCAGAAATTGTTTATGATTTAGATCTATCTACTATACATGTTCAGAACTAATTTCTAGTTCAAATCTAAGTGTTTTACTCACTCAGAAATTGTTTATGATTTAGATCTATTTACTGTTCATGCTCAGAATTATTTTCTAAGATCAGATCTAACTACCTAGCATACTCAGAATATTTTTGGAGTTCAGATCTATATAAGTTTAATGTGTTCACGCTGATTCTGTCTACAGAAAATTTTTGAAAAGTTAAATTCTTGTTTTTTTTCCTAATTCTAACAAAAAATTTCAACACTGCCATCTGCTGCATGATTTATTTTGTAAAGCCATTTAGAGGTTACCACTGATTTGCCATGAGGTCTTGGGACCACTTCCCATACATCATTCTTTAATATTGACTCGTACTCTTCTATCATGGCATCCTTCCACACTTTATGTTTGGAGGCTTTTTCAAAGGTGGAAGGTTCTGAGTCAATCACAAGATTCAACTGCACTATCAGGCCGGAGTACTTATCTCGTTTCTTGCTTTCTCTGAAGGTACCTTTAGGCGCCGCATGCTTTTCTGCTTCTTTTAGAATTTCCGGGCACCAAGTTGGCTTTCTTTTAACAGGAGGTTTCTCTAAGGGAAACTCAATAGAATCCCTCATGGGATCGACTGAAGGCTCTATGGTCTCCTCCCTCTGCTCATCTGAAAGTGGTGTATCTTAAGGTTCCGGAGATGGAGCTTCCTGCTCCTCTATATCACATGGAAGTTCTCTGGAACGACGAAAGACAGTTTCCTCATGAAAAGTCACGTCTCTGCTGACCTTAATGAACTTTTGCCCTGGTACATAAATTTTGTATGCTTTTGAGGTTTCACTGTATCCCACAAAAGTTCCTTTCTTTTCGGAGGGCTCTAACTTAGTCCTCTTTTCTTTAGGTACATGAATGTAGACTGGACTGCCAAAGATTCTCAAATGGTCAACTGAAGGCTCCTTACCAGTGAAGACCTCTTCTGGAGTTTTCTCTTCTAGGAATTTATGAGGACACCTGTTCTGGATATTGCAGTGCTCGCAGCTTCGGCCCAAAGAGAGAATGGTAGATTCCGATCATACATCATGGCTCTGGCTGCTTCACAAATCGTTCTGTTCTTTCTTTCTGCAACCCCATTCTGCTGGGGATTATAAGGCACAGTCAGCTCCCTCTTAATCCCTGAAGCCCGACAAAGATCATCGTACTTGTGAGAGTCGAATTCTTTTCAATTGTCTGTTCTGAAAACACGAATGTGTCTACCTATCTCATTCTCAACAAAATTCTTAAAATCCTGAAATTTACTGAAAGATTCATCTTTAGTTTTCAAAAAATAAATCAAAGTTTTACGAGAACAATCATCAATAAAAATGATATAATAAAGACAACCATTCATTGACGAAGCAGTCATAGGTCCACAAAGATCAGAATGAATAAGATCTAAAATGCCATTAGTTTTTCTATTACTGTGAGGGTAAGCTTTTTTTATATTCTTACCGAGAGCACAGCCTCTACAAACACTATCATGCTCAAATGAAAAAACCGACATACCAGTTACTAACTTTTGCAAACCTGGGAGTGCGTTGTAGTTGAGATGTCCAAGCCTTCTGTGCCATAGCTCGCAGGGATATATCATCTCGTGAACCAATGCTTGAACAACTTGACCAGTGATTTTGTAAAGTCCACTCTCTTGAGTTCCGATTGTCATGGCTGAGCTCAAACTCACATTTGAGGGCCACATGAGAGCCTTCCCTTTGGAGAAAGCTATTGAGTACCCTTTGTTTTCTAGCACTGCAACTGAGATGAGATTTTTCTTTAATCCACGAACATAAAGAATTTCATCGATATGAAATACATTACCTGTCTGAAGCTAAAAGGATGTTGATCCAAACCCTTTGATGTAATAGGTGCCATCATCACCCAATTCTACCTTCACATTGAACTTCTTATCCCGATAGTTTACAAGATTTTGTTTGAAACCTATCATGTGTTTGGAGGCCCCGTTGTCCACTAACCAAACATCCTCTAACTTGGTTATAGTGTCGGAGAGAGCTTAGATGAAATAGCATTCCCGGCATTGTTCTTGCTTTTTAGTGGTTACCCTGGTTCTTCTTCTTTGAGGTACTTCTTCCTCAGTTGCAACTGAAGCATGAAACCTGTCTCTCCCCTTCTGTTGTGAAGGAGGGTTCCTGCAGTCTTTTGCATAATGACCTAGCCTTTTACAGTTAAAGCATCTTATTTTGGATAAATGAGAGTGGAAGTGAGATTGCTTACTTTGGGGTTTCTTACCTTTGCCTTTGTGCTGAGGAAACTTCTTCCATCTCTTGGCTTTGACTGAAAGAGCATGGTCTCTTACCATTGAGGGCTCATTCCTGCTTTTGAGTCTACCCTCTTCTTCCAAGCAATCATCCCATAATCTCTCGAAATTAGGTTGAACTTCTCTTCCGTTGACCGTAGAGAGAAAAGTCCCCCATGAGTCGGGGAGGCCATCAACTGCAGTTTGTACAAGGTCATCATCATCCATTGCAATTCCAATCGCTGTAAGTTGATCTCTTGTTTGAGCAATCTTGGAAAAGAAGGCAGAGATAGATTCGTCCTTCCCCATCTTTAATGTACGTAGTTGTTTCTTCAATATCCTCTTCTGAGTTGGAGCCTTTTTTCATAGAGATTTGTTAGGGCATCAAAGCATTCTTTTGTTGTCCTTAGATGACCAATGAGGGGCATCATGTTGTCCTTAACTGAATCAAAGATGATTCTTTTAGCTTTGGCCTGCCTCTTCTTATATGCTGCCCTGCCTGTATTTGAAGTGGGTTCTTCTATCACCCTGGTAACCAGCTCATCTAAGTCACCCTTTTCTATTATGTTAAACACCCTAGCCTTCCAAGCATTGAAGTTGGAGGGCCCTTCAAGCCTATCTTCTGCTTTGACTGAAGATGAAGCCATGCTGATTTGAAAATAAAAAATCTTTGTTGTTGATCAGCAAAACAAACCCTAAAACAAGGATCTACGCAGGCTCAAAAGTCTGCCACTATTGAGCTCTTTTCACGCCCTAAGCTTTGATACCATGTTAGATTTTAAGGGAAAAAAAAAACAGAGATATTTTTTCAAAATGGACTCTACAGTACATACAAATCAGCACTTTAAAAACAACAATCTGAAGTAGATGAAATACTGAAAATACAAGACTGAATATGCTAAAGAGAACAGAGTTAATCTAGGACTGATCAAGAACAGAAAAATAACATTTCTGAATATTAAATTAAGCT
This sequence comes from Picea mariana, assembly GCA_032191745.1. Classification (NCBI taxonomy): domain Eukaryota; kingdom Viridiplantae; phylum Streptophyta; class Pinopsida; order Pinales; family Pinaceae; genus Picea; species Picea mariana. The sequence continues at coordinate 955,058 of JASDQU010100442.1, read as the reverse complement.
AGAAACATAAGTAAACAATAGTAGAATCAGATTTGAACTTTACCTTAGAAAAATAAAAGAAAGAGGTACCTGATGTATGGCTGTCCTCATTCTATATGCTCAGAAAAGCTATGAAGGTCATGGATCAAACCCTAAAGCGTTTGATCTCATCATGATCAATAAGTGGACAGTTTAACAAGAACTTAGCAAGAGAAAGGACTAAAATAGGTAAACCCAAAGACCACAAGGAAGGCTTAACCAGAACTGTCCAAGGCAAACTGTAATACAAAAACCCTCAAGTCAGAAACTTGTAAACAGTAGTGGAAGGCAGCAGCAACATCAGGGACAGCAGGTGATAACCCCACCAATCACAAGAGGAGGAGCCAAGGGGCTGCTAGGAGGCAGCGACACCCTCGCAACACACAACGACGGCAAGGAGAAAGGGCCAAAGAGGGTTGTGGCACCTACAACAACAAGAGGGAGGTCCGTGGCACTCATTCTCAGCAGAAGAGAGGTTTGTGGCTTCAACACCCAGCAGAAAGGTGACCAGAAATAACCACCAGCCAGCAAGAGGAACAAAAACTCGGGAGGCAACACCTCAAACAAGAGAGAGAATCCACCAAGAAGGTCGTAGACCCAACACAAGAGCCAATCTAAGATAGCCGTAGAAAATCAGACTTGGAAGAGGAGAGTAAGTGAGTGTGAAATGAGAGAGGGGTAGGTCTTAATTTATAGTTATGGGAAGGGTTAGAATTTAGGTTTAATTATAAACCTAAATAATAAAATAAATAAATATTAATATTTTTATTACTTAAAATAATAATCACAAAGTCAAATAAGTCAAAGTGACTGATAGAAGACCAACTCAATATCAAGCAAGATGGAGAAAGAGAATCAAGCAAGGAGAGGCTGCAAGACAAAGTCAAAGGGATCTTCTTCAAAGGCAAATTGTCCACACATGTCTCATGATAACTTATAAGCTTTTATCATCCCTGCATAAGAGGAGAAACCATTTATGTGGTCATGTCCATCTTCTAGTTGCTCCTAGGTCTCATGGACCATCCCGGGATAGAAGAAGAAGATCACACATCATCACATCTTGGTACCCAACCAAGAACTACCTGGTCCAAGACCAGGGTACCCCAGAACACATCTGGGGCCCCTAGAACACATCTAGGGTTTTTCATCCACCCAGGTACAAGACCAAGGATCAACCCAAGCGTTTAAGCAAGGATTCCCTAGAACACATCCAGGGGCCCTAGAACACATCTACAAACTTACATCATCAACTACCAAGGAACACATCCAAGGATCAATCCAAGCACCGAGCAAGGATTCCCTAGAACACATCCAGGGGCCCTAGAACACATCTAGGGGCTTACTGCTTGGTCCTTGACCAAGAACCCCAGTAATACACTGAGGGCCCTCACTAGGGTCTTTTTCCATGGCTCAAACTACTTGGTCCCAAACCAAGAACCCCAGGAGTGTACTGGGGTCTTTCATCTAGGGTCTTTCATCCACCAAGGTACAAGACCAAGGATCAACCCAAGCGTTTAAGCAAGGATTCTCTAGAATACATCCAGGGGCCCTAGAACACATCTACGGACTTGCATCATCAACCACCAAGGAACACATCCAAGGATCAATCCAAGCACCGAGCAAGGATTCCCTGGAACACATCGAGGGGCCCTAGAACACATCTAGGGACTTACTACCTCGTCCTTGACCAAGAACCCCAGTAATACACTGGGGACCTCACTAGGGTCTTTTGCCATGGCTCAAACTACTTGGTCCCAAACCAAGAACCCCAGGAGTGTACTGGGGGCCCTAAATCTCAACTAGGGTCTTATGCCATCCTCCCAGAGAATGGCTCTTGCAGCGGCACTAAATTCAACACAACCTCCCAATAGTCACCAACTAATTCAATCAACATGAACATGTGTGTCAATGAGGGGGGCTGCGCTCCAACAAGTGTTGTACCATGGAAACAAGATGTATCTCCTACCAAAAGACCACCATGACAACAACACAATGACAATAGAAGGGCTACAACATGATAAACCTCATCCAACCTTAGGAGAAGGCTTGATCACCAAAGATGTATGTAGTACCCCCCCACTCTAACTCAAATTTAAAAAAAAATACATCAACGAGGGTACTAACATCATCAAACACATTCCACCTAGGTGTTGTCTAGCAAATGTTACAAATGTCAAATCACCTAGGGAAATCCCACCAAAGCAAAGTGCACTAGCACAACACATCCATCATCTAACCACAACAACATCATAAGAGAAGGGGACAACAAAGATGTTAACCCATCCAATCATCAAGTATGCCCCCACCACACATCCAACATAAGAGGACCATGTAGAACACCCTCTCCTAGTGTCAAACCAACATCATCACATCAACACAGCATCCAAAAGTCACTAGGAAACTCCAACAATGTCATGAAACATCTACCTCCTAACACCATCATCTAACCCCCTGAGGGGGCTAGAACCATCATCCATATCCAAGATAAGCACATCAACCACACCATAATGAGATAGAATGCTCCATAACCATCAAACATGCAACCAAGGGGTGATCAACAAGGCAAGCACATGCAAGAAGACCACCAAGTCAACGAGCACAATCATCCAACCAACAAGAAGTGAGACTCCCCAAGCCAAAGACCTCCATCAAATGATCTAATTCCATGAAGAGAAAGAGCTCTAAGAAGATGTACCCCACCCAAGCCAAAGACCCCCATCAAATGATCTAATTCCATGAAGAGAAAGAGCTCTAAGAAGATGTAACCCCCTCCCAAATCAGTCCAATGCTCCAAGATACGAGCTACAAATCTCCATCAATGTGATGAAAATCACAAAATCAAACCTTGTACAGTATGAGTTGTAATAGGATCTTAAGTGCTAGTTGAATTGGTAACACATTGTATTGCATAAAATGCACCATTCTGGTGAATTGGGATATCCCAACATATAGAATTACACTTGTGACGAAGTTGATGAAGGAAATAGAAGAACATGTTGCCAAAATTAAGCAAAATTTGAAGGCAACCCAAAATTGGAAAAAAACATTATGCAGATTTAAGTAGAACATACAAAAAGTGATCGAGAATCAGTTATTTTTTAAGGGTGAATCCTAAGAAGAGTTCACTAAAGTTGGGGAGCTATGCTAAACTAGCTATAGGACATTGTGGGCCTTTTGAGATTCTTGAGAAAACGGAGACAATGACATATAGACTTGCATTACCTACTAAATAAGAGCACATAATATATTTCAAATTTCTTTACTTAACAAATATGTGCATGATTCTAATCACATGCTTGATTGGACAATGATCCGTGTGAAGCCAAGTGGAGAATTTTAAAAAACACCATCATTCATCCTTGATAGGAAAATGACCTGCTCCTGAATTAAGCATTTGCATGAGTCAAGGTCTAATGGGAGCACTACTAACCAGACAAGACAACTTGGGAAATGGAGGATACCGTGAAAATAGAATGCCCAATGTTGTAGCCCAGTGGGATAGCTTGAGTGGTTGAGTGCTTTGAGATTCATGCAAGAGAACTCAAGGTCAATCCCCCGGGCTAGCTACCTCTATTGTGTGCCTCACTCAATGTCCTTACAAGGTCGGGCCAAGTACTGTAATAAATGCCAACATGTTAACAATGGGTACCATTCACGAAATGCGAGGAAGTGCCCAAGGTTTTCCTTGGAAAAAAAAGAAATAATCAATTTTTTTCAAGCCATGAGAGCCACACCAAAGCCAATCCTATTCCAAAGGGGAGGGGAAAGGAGAATGCAATACCCCATTTCAACACCCTTTATAGACATGGGTCATTATGTAAATATCGTTTGTGTATGTCATTTACCTAGGTGTCAAGGCAAGGGTATCAACTATTGTAAATTATATGCGGCAAGTTGTGAGATCATCTAAATTCCTAATAAGAACCCAAGTGCAAGACCCCACTAATGAATCTGAATAGTATATAGCCTATTTTGGTTTTCCTACGTTGAGGCTTAAAGTATGATGAGACCATGTTGTAATCACTCTGAAGCAATGTTCCACTAAGTTTCTGGGATAGGTGGACACGGGAACAAGGAAACACATCTGGGTGTCGTGTGGAGAAACCCCTCGTGCGAATTTTAGGAAATGTTGGGTCCTCAACATAGGGGAATCCAATCCGAAATCCTAAAAATAAAAATTTAAATATATGAGAAACAATGACAAGTCAAGTCATAAGCATGAACAATAAAAGTATGAAATAAATATTCACATTAGCTTTGGTTTTGAGTTTTTTGTGTTTGAAGAAAATGACTTTGTCTAAGGCCATCGTGGGGGGGATTCCTAAGAGTCCCCCATTTCGGATGGGACAGCCAAAAGTCCCCCACAAAAGAGAAACATCCCCTTGTGTCTCCCCAGATTCCCCAAAAGGGGGTGGGGGATGGGGAAACATCCCCCGTTGATTTTCCCCATCTCGAAAACATGGAAAGCATGGGGATGTGCCCCCCACTCGAGGGACCACATCCACGTGTAACACTGCTACAAAGTGAATCAACATAAAGTGAATATATGAATGGCTACTGTGGCATAAAAAGAGGGTTGTGACTTGACAAGTCGTAATGGGGAGAGAGAGAGAGAGAGAGAGAGTGAGGGGGCATGGGCACTCATATAACTCTTCCTTCATCATTTGAAAGGTGGCTTGACCATACAAACCTTGATAGAAATGTTGACACCTCACCTTCCCATGCACACTTAACATATTTTGATATAAGTACAACCTTATAAGATTTTGCAAAGGCTCTTTTTCCCCATTAAAATTATTCTTCTTCATGTGATGCTCCTATGAGTGTAAGCTCAAGCGAGCACTACAAAGAGATGGTCATGTTAAGCTAATGCATATTGTGTGTGATGGCTAAGGACAATTGCCCGTGTGTTGTATTTCTTGTTTCAATTGTGGAATAGTAGTGATAAACAGAGACAAAGAAGGTTGTTACTGTGGTTTAATGGCGTGTTGATCTAGCACGTAGGCTACCAAGTTAGGGGCTCTTGTCCAACAAGAACACTGGCAAGGGATGCCTGATATAGCAAGTAGGCTAGCAAGCCGCCCAGTTAATTATTGCAGACCTGCAGTGCTATTTCTGAGGATGCTTATAGTTGTTACACTCTCCCACATCTAGCACATGGAATAGTGGATTCTGTGCATAGTTGTTGAGAACTTCCCGTGAGAATGTGCCTATGAGTTTATTGCCCCGGTCCTTCTCAATTCATAGCCTCAAGTCGAGGGCGACATTCATTGTGGATGCCTATGGCTGGGTGGCAAATATATCTTTGGTAGCCATTCCACTTGTTCAAGGATTATAAGCAGATAAGTATCGTTGTTGTGTTGAATGTTGTATTTCATAATTTTGTGTTTACATGCTTAACTGAAAAACTTGCAGGTTGTTCTTTTTGAGTGATTATCACTTTTGCATAAAAATAGAAATGCATTTGGCTTGTGTGACTGCATCTCCTAGTTATTCAGTATGACTGCACGACGCAACCTATTATTCTATAGTCGATAGGATGCTCTAAGTTTCTCATGTTCCAGCAAAGCAGCTGGGCACAAATCAGACTGATTATAGAGCTTCTAAAAGCCCTGAGAATAGCAATTGCCAAGGTGAGCAAGCCGACATGCCATAAACACGTTATGGAGCATGTCGGAGCTTTCCTCCAACAATACCCAGGGCAATTTCAGAGCAAGTGAGGGCTTGATCTTTGCATCAAGCCAATGCAACTTTGCATCAGAGTTGAGTCAAAGATTTTAATCAATACGGAATCAAAGAAATATGATTGGCAGTTGTCCCACAAGTTCAAATTTATGTGTGAATGCTTAAACCAAGAGGTTGATGGTGAAATTGAGTGAGTTGGTGTCCCATTGTCTCAGGGAGGCAACCGAGCATGCAACACTAACCCTCCTCCAATCAAGGTCCTTTTACCTAATTCGCAACTGCAAGAGTAGCTTTGACAAAATATTTGAATAAAGAATAGGGAAGACCAAGTTATTGAGGTCCACACTTATGGGTTGAGCTGAGGTGGATCCTCTTCGGTTTTGACAAGCTTTTTCCATGTTTTTTTTCCTGTTAGTATACAACTAATCTTTAGTAGGGATTGTGTATTTATAGTATGTATTGGGATCACTTCTGCCAGCAAGTACAGCTAAGACAACAAGTAAATCGTATTTTAATATAAATTTTCTTTTTGATGAAAAAAGGTTGTGTTTCAAGAACATTCAGGGAGGGGGAACAAGTTTTGAGGATGGCTAGAGAGGCCCCCAAAATTTCAAAGGATGACAGGGGATGGAACATAAGGGACCCCCTACCCAAATATAGAAAATGTTACGGAAAATATAAAATTATCTGTAACATTAATTACAAATAAGTACAATGTAACATCCAATAACACGATTTTAAATTTTAAATTTAAATAAAGGAATCATTGTTTTTCTCATTAAAAAATCAAAATGAAAATACAATGGCACATCCATACATCATCGTATAACATGATATAAAAAAATTCTATGAGATAATTTATATAGTCTTGGATATATCATGCAAAAATTAAAATAAAAAATATCAAGTGAGCCACTAGCCACCCTCATTATCACTATCCGAATTAGAAGACTTTGTGGGGACCTTTAAAAGTCTGGTGGAACCCATTTAGATAAAACAAAAACAAAGAATTGTTTTTCATTTGGTGTTGTTAGTTTGTCAACGAGGGTGGTTATATGGTAAAACAAGGGTTTTTCATACCCCCTCCAAGGTTCAAATCCCCCGTTGCCCCTCAGGTGTCGTCTCAAGAGGTTGGGACAAGCTGCAAGTCCTGATCAACTTCAGCAAAATAGTTACCCCCCACCCGCGGCTTCTTATTGGAAGGGATCTTTCTAGAATGTTGTAAGTCCGCAACATTGCATTGTAATGTTCCCAGATTGGGGAAGGGTGCACTTGCCGCACAATGATAATAGGAAGCATCTTGTTAAAAAAAATGGAGTCATCGGGCCCCCAGAGGGGATGTCTAACCATCACATATGGAGTTAGGGAAGGGCTTGACATCCTTGAATAGCAAAGGACATCCTTGGAACATCCTCAGGCATCCCCTGCTGATCAAGGACAAAAAAGGACCTCCCAAATTCACCTCCTAGTCCCCAATCCACAGGGGAAGCAGGGGACACATCCACCCCAGGGATGCATTACTGTAATGCATTTAAAAAATCAACATCCATATTGACAGAACCTAACATGCCAAACAACTAGGAATGCACATATAAAAAATACCATGGTCATTTTCTTCTTGTGAGACTCTTCCAAATAAACTGTGAATTTTAATTGCTAAAACAATATAAACTTGTGCATTCCATTTAAAAAAGAATTCCTTCAAATCCAGCTAATTAGTATTTAGACTTCAAAAAAGAAACGAAAAAACTTTCTAGAACAAGTAGACATTTCATCAAAAAGCTACAAATAAATCACTTGAAAATATTATTCTTTGTGCTCCTTGATTGGCCTCCCAAATATCTAACATTATAAAAACTCATGAATATTGTATATACCTTTGAAACAAGGTGCGCTTCCATTGTGTCCACAGACAGACAAACAATTCTTGGACAGAGCTTGCACTTAAAGACTGATTTGCACTTTATAACACAATCATCTAAGTTATGCAAAGCCCGGTCCTTCTCTGTCTCTTCTACAGCTTCTGCCCACTGATTAGAATGTTTTTCCTGGGCTGTTGAAATAGTTATGTTTTCCCTATCTATCAAATCACTGCTCCTGTTTTGCTTAAAACCGTCTTGAAGCAATTCAGCCTCACCATTGTCATCACTGGTTAACTGACCTGGCCAAGCTGCAAGATATAGAGTCAGATTATTTGTCATCCCAGGTACACGTTATAAAGACTTTCACATTATAGGGGCATAATCTCTAAAAATAGCATTGCGTTGGGCAGATAGCAATATCTCATTATTGTATGCCTAATTTGTAAAATGGTAATTGACGTCAGCTAACTCAGTGTGACTGAAACTAAACAGAGCCAGCTTTAGAAATCAGCCCTAAAATATAGAGGCTTGTAAGTTGCTACCCATGCATTTTCACACTTTTTAAAAAAGAATTATGCAGCTTCACAGTTTTCAAAACAAGTAAAGTTTAAACTTTAAACCAATCTAATGGCAGATCTAACAGCAACTTAAGATTTAAGTCAGTAATGGTGTGGCAAATGCTTCATGTGCCTAAGCAATACTAAACTACTTCAATTATTTTAGACATCAAACCTAAGAAAAACAATAAATTTAGCACGCCTGCACTTCCACATTCTGTCAAATAAAAAAAACTATGAAGAACAGATTCCATGACTTGCCACACTGAAGTTCATTTTAGGAATAGAAAATAAATGACTCGTGGCTTGCTCATATAAAACCGATTCATACATAACCATGTGCAGCAACAGGGCATATAAAAGTAAAATTATCCACAATACACAAAAGCAAGAAAATGCTATAGGACTGAAATCTGGGAATCAAGATATTCTCCTCTTATGAAGAAACTCCAAGCTTGTCTTGGGACAATAGTCACATGACTTGGACCCAGCAAAACCCAAAATGGAGAGTCGACTCGGCGACTAGGTAAAATTCGAAGCAAAACTCAGCAATAACTTCGCATACTCAAAAAAACAGGGAACATAAACTGGGAAAACTCGGCAATAATTCGCCAAGTTTGACCATAATACCTGAGTCTGGCCAGTCAATTGGGTTTAGCCCAAGTGGTTTGTGCTGAGGGGTGTTTCCCCCCCCCCCCCC
>JASDQU010100442.1:871521-941045 GCA_032191745.1 Picea mariana | reverse complement strand
GTTATTATATATATACTCTCGAAGGTTAACTCAAGCACTCATGAGTTATAAGTGAGATCCTTTTGATTTCCTTGGAATGAGGCTTTGTAATTGGGTCAACAATTTACCTCATTTCCCATCCATGGATCATGGAGGAATACTCAAGGATTTTTCACAAGCTATTTTCATTGAAAAATATATACATGACAATCAAGTGAATATTTGATTTGCCATGTTGAAATAATATTGACCAAGAAAGTTGGGAGGTTGAATTACCCTAGGCATTATTTAAGAAATTTGTGCATTCTATGGATGGGATGTGTTATGTTATCATTGTTAAAAATACAATGAAGAAAAAGTGAGGCCCATAATATAAAAGTGAAAAACCAAAACAAATTATAATAATAAAAATATATTAACATTAAAATAAATGTTGATCTATAGTAATCCGTATCTTTTAAGAATTGAGAAGTTCGTGCTTTGGTTTCTTTTTATCCCTCTCAGTGCTTGATAGATCCAAGTTAAGATGGATCAACTTGAGTGTAAAATATTTTAGGGAACAAAATATTATATCTGAGAGTTCTAGTGTGTTAGTGTGTTGAGAGGGTAGTAGTAGACATACTACAAAGGATGGCAAGTGAAGTACATCAACCATAATAGTGGAAATAAATATAAACAATCGTGTGAACTCCCAAGGGTTAGCTTGATTGGTAGATGCAAATGTGTGAAAGTTGATGGAGGTCTCAGGATCAAATTCCACCAATAGGTTTTTAAACGGGGAAGAGTGGGAGCGATCATTAAAGCAATGGAAAGGTATCAATGTCTTCACTTGAAGCGCTTAATATGCATGTGAGTTCTTTCTGGAAAAAGAAAAAGAACAATTGCATGAATGAAAAAATTACACACACACACACACACACATAGAGAGAGAGAGAGAGAGTTCTTTCAAGTGGTTTGTCTTGTCATCGCAAACCCATATTCTCCAAGGAGGTCACAAGGTTGAATCTACATGGGTCCCTTGAGGTTAGGTGTACACATTGTTCATCGATGGCATTTACCCTAGGCACCATTTACAAAATGTGAGGAAATCCCTAGAGGGTTTCCCCAAAAGAGTTTTCCATGGAAAAAAACAAATGTGTGTGTGTACAAATAGCCCCAAGGGTTAACTTAGTCGGTTGGTGCCACCATTGCCAAGACGTTGCCATTGATACGATGCATTATGTAGATCCATGATTTTATTCCCTCAAGGTTAGGCGCACTAGTCTATGTCGCCCGCTTTACACTTGTATCATCCTTGGAATGAGGGAAGTGCCCAGGAGTTTCCTAGGGAGTTATTTCCAGGGAATATATTCCCGATTTGCAAGGAAATTATCAATGACCTTATCTGAAACCACATTTGCTTCATATCTGTCCACAATTTTGTACCTTGTCAAAGGATTCATTGTTGAGTTTAACTATCTTAGTTCTTCATTATATGTCAAGGATCTCTTGTCATGTTCTAAAGACCGAGGTGGGATTTGATAAGTCACCATCCATATAATTGACTAGTTCAAAATCCTCTTCCTCCATGATGTGAATTATAAAGCGTATACCTTAGTACTTAGCACATTTGATAATGACCTGCAGAAACCCTAAGGATAGTTTGCCTTCCATGTAATCTGTTTTAGTCACCAATAGTCTCCTTGTAGATCGGGAAAAGGACATTATTCAAGCTTCACACTATCAAGTGAAATTAGGTTATGATAATTGAGATGAGAATGGGGCTTCCTTATTGACTTGGTTGATGTCAAAGTTGGTGGTTCATGGCTCATCAATAGGCAAATTCTCTTTATCGTTTGATGTTCCTAGAAGCTTGGATTTAGGGTTTGGAGAGAGCCAGCAACCTGAGTCATCAATGGAAGCAAGGAAGGGTTTTGTAGTTTTTGCTAAGGAAATACATGTACAAACTTTATTTAGGAAGTGAATTTCCAAGGGAGGAAGCCTCGGAAGAAAAGGAAGTGCATCAAATGTAAACCCAACAAAGTTAAGATGGTGGTAGGATTAGATGTGGGTATATTAAAGGTCGAAGGGTTGATGGAGAAGGCACTAGTAGGAAACTTCATGGAGGAATTTGTCAACAGTGAATCCTTGAAATCATGTGGAATAAGTATGGAAGCTAGTCCTGAGATATCCTCTAGTTTTTCATTTGTTGGTCTATGGTTGGATTTGTTTTATGGTTAAAAGTAGCAAGGATGCGAAGTTGCTCCTTGGAAAATACTGAATATGGGGCCCTTCTAGTCCAAGTCTTAGAAGATGGAATCCAAGCTTTGATCCCAAATCAGAAGCACTTTATATGCGACAATTTTGGCTAATGTTGCCAAGATTCCCTGTGGAGATATGGAATAAAAAGATCCTAGAAGGAATAGGGAATTTTTTAGGGTGTTTCATTACTTTGGAGGAAAATTGTTGGATCAAGGAAGATTGTAGGGTTTTCAAACTTTTGGTGGAAATGGACCTTAGAGAATGTATACCAACAGAGATAGACATAGAATCAGAGGCTCTTTGTTCTTCACTCAAAAGCTAGATTTCAGGAGGATTCATTTCAAGTGTGTTGTTGATCCAGGTAGATATTGGTAGCCACCCACCTATTCCACTTGGACCCCTACCATTGTTTCTTTCAGTTTTTCAGTTTCCTTAATTGTAGCACAATTTACTATTTTTGGCAGTTTTTCGGGTCCCGAACTTTCGAAGTCGTTTTGAGGCCCTAAACGACATTTTTTGGGCATCAAACCTCCGATGAATATGAGTTTGTTTTGAACATAATGTTTTCTTTTTGTAGTTGTAATCCTCGAATATATCTTTCTAACGATGTATCATGTGCATCAAACGAAGATAGTATGCCAAAGTTACGACCTCGGGAAATTGATGTACCAATTTACCCCGACGGGGCCCATATTCTGGCGTTTCATCTCCTAGGGTTAGGTTTTTGGATGTTTAGGGTTTTCCATTGTTTCACAATAATATATAGGACTTGGAGCCTCATTGTAACAGAGAGTGGAGAGGCCTGTAGCTGCCACATCTCTTCTCGGAGATAAGCTACCAGCGCCCTAGCTAGTTTATTTCCATTCTGTGTGTAAACAAATTCCAGTTCTTTGATATTAATGAAATGAAGTGTTATTTCCACTACATCTTTGTATTTATGGTTACTTGTGTATTTTGTTGTGTTCCTGCATAAATTCGGATCAGTTGCTTAGCATCAAATAGAGCACTTGTGGGAAGACTATAATATTCCTAAGAAGAGTTTCATAAGGCAGGAAAAAAAATGGATTAAGAAAGAAAAACCCTTAACAGTGATGCAAGATTTGCCAAAGGTATCAAAAGGGAGCTCTCAAGGAGTGAGACCATCTTTGGATCACTTGTTAAAATCTCCTATAGAAGGTCAATTTCTTTCAAAAGGCATGGAGGGAAAGGAGCAACATCAAGATTCAAGTATGGTACTTCATGATCAAGGACAACACTTAGTAGACAAGGTATGCCTAATAGAGACCCATATTTGTGTTTTAAGGAATGTCATCAAGTCCCTTCGATTTTTTATGGGTGGGTGGATATAATTTCTTTATACACTGAAGATATTGTAGGTAGGGACCCTAAGATCCTGGATCCCCTTTATTTTATTAAGTTGTCTAAGGTTCCCATGAGAAAAAATGACAAACCCTTAAATCCTAAAGCACAAACCCTGCCTAATCTAAGACAAGAGGTGTTGGATTCAAAACATATGAATATGATGAAAGAAATTTAGGATGAGTCCCTGAATGGTATGATAGAATCCTTTAAGGAATAGGCTTACCAAGTGGAGAATCGTATTAAAAAGGGATAAAAGAAAACTCCAAAACTTGTTATGAAATCATCATATCAGTTAAGGTCGAAAAAACATTCAATGGAAGCTTTTGGGACTTTGGTGGGAGGCCTTGCTATGAATCAACACATTCCAACTTTAGTGGGGAGAAAATGATTCATGACCTTAGAAAAATCACAAGTTAGGAAGGAAGTTAGGGAAGGTAAACTATTAACTATTAATGAGGTCCTTAGAGCAGGCGAGACACATAATGTTGTGCCCATATGATCTTATTATCTCTTAATTCAAGAGGGATCTAGTGTGTCCCAAGCAGTGAGCATTAAAAAGACTCATGGTTATGTATAATCATGATGTTCTATTTATTCAAGAATCAATGTATGTTGGTTCAAAAGTAGTAGAGATCATGTCATCCTTTTTAAAAGATTGGGATTTATGTTTAGTGGATTTTGAAGGTTTGTTGAGGGGTTTGGTTACTAGTTGGAATAAAAAAAAATTACACCGTCTCTACAAAATTCATTCCTTTAGTAATACTAATTAAAGTAATTTCTGAGTTAGGGAGGGTTTATAATCTAATCAATATGTATGACCCTTGTGGGGACAACAAATCGTTATGGGATGGACTAGGTGATTATGGTTTATTGAAAGGGGGAAATTTCCTAGTAGGAGATGATCTCATTGTCACTCTCAATTAGAGAAAAATATGGGGTGATGCAACAAGAAGTGATCCTTTAGTCAATTATTTTTCCCACGTTTTTTAGGTTCAAAATCTCATAGATGTGGAACTTGTCAAAATCGTTCCTACCTGGAGGAACGCTAGAAGAAGCAGGGAAGGAATATCTAAGAGATTAGATAGATTCCTTATTTTTTATAATACGATGGAAGATATCTCCAAAATTAAATCTTGGGTAGGTTATGGGGTTTCATCTGATCAATTACCATTATTTTACAAATTGAGTCTGAAGATAGTGTTAGGGACCTTACCTCCCTAACCCCTTACGTAGGTAGAATAATATATTTTCCATGTAATAAAATCCGTTATTAACAAAATAAAGCCTAGTAATAAGGTGAACAAGTCAAATGTAAGACGACCTAATAGAAGCTTCCAGTTCTAGAAAGATCTCTCTCTAGATTGTTCTTTTGGTAGATAGTTTTAGTATAAATAAGAGTCAAGGGCATGAGAAGTTTTGTCTCGAGAATTGTTGTAATAGAGTGTTGCTCTACTGGAGGTTGCCCCTTCGAAGAGGCAAGTGAACATTGCTCATGTTTCAATAAAGGTATCATTTTGGTGTGTTATTCTCTATATTTTGTTGTTTCATTGGTAATTTATGTGATATTCCTATTTCTGCTCAATATAACATAACCGGGTGCATAACAAGTGGAATCATAGCACTTTCCCAGGCAGGAATTGTGGGTTAAGTTTTTTTTAGGGTGGAGACGTGTTCCAGCATCTTTAAACTACAGGGGTATGTTGTTCAATGCATAAATCAGCGGCCAAGGAAGCATACATGTAGGAAATACAAGAGGTTTTTAAGCTCACATTGTTGGACACCCTTGTAACCCTTGTTGGTACCCCTTCGAGTGGTAGCGCATTAGACAACACTTGTATATGAACTTGCTTAGGTATCCTGAACCCCACTATAGATCAACCAATCGACTGCTTGAATGTTATAGTGCCAATGAGAACAACACTCGGGAAGATACTCTCTAGTACCTGGGTAATCAGTTAGTACAGCTAAGGGTACGATCTAGCCTCCTTAGTTGGTGACTTGAGATATTGGGGCGAGTACTATTGTTCGACCCCACTTGTATATCAGAGAGTTATAGCACATGGCAAACTCTTGTTTGTAGGAACCCTGAACACCCTAACCCTTGGGATGAAAACATAACAGAAAAGGAACATATAAGATATATTGCCGTGCAACCTTGACTCCTACATCTTGGTTGTAAAATTACTACACATTTCTTCTTGTTAAGAATTTGGACATTTCGCCACTGTAGTATTATTCAAATTGGAGTATAACTTCGCAGGAGTAATAAAAAAAAAAAAGTTTGGGGCCTACCCACACCCTTATTTGAGACCTATCCCATTGGATTCCTCTTTTCGTCTTGATCACAATGATACCTATCCTTTTTCAGCCCTTTTATTTTCCTGTCGTCCTGACCCCCCTCCCAACCCCCTTATTTGGGATCTATCCCATTGGATTCCCCTTTTCACCCTAATCGTCACGACACCCTTCACCCATAACCTCTTTTCTATGTAGACCCACCCACTCCCTTCATGTGCCCCCTTTCACCATGGCCCACACCTGCAGCCAAGACCTTGAATCATGTTTCAATACCTTGTCATATAATCTCTCCACGGCCCAAAAGAAATTCTGACAAATCAATGTCAATATTTCCACCATCAATTCCTCCATGCATTCCACCATAGATGCCAAAATGGAAGCCCTAAAATAGGACATGACGAAGGACCTCTCTACCCACATGGAAAGCCAACTTGAATCCTTTGTTTTCCAACTCTTCACCAAGCTGAATATTCTTAGAGTCCTTCCCTCGCCTGACCAACCTTTGCACCCTGAAGGTGATATTCTTCCACTTCCCAGAATTTTCAATCTAATTACTTTCAGCGTGACCTATGCCTTCCTAGAGTGGATGTGAACAAATTTGATGGCTCATATCCCATGGGCTAGGTCACCCAAATGGAACACTACTTCTCTTTTTATGACATTACCGATGATTTGGCCAAACTCCGTTATGGTGTTCTCCATTTGGATCCTAAACGTTGGCAACGGTGGAAATGGTGTAAAAAAGGCACACCAAGGGTATGTAGCTTGAACACAGTTTGTTGCATAGCTTTATGACCACTTTGATACCAACACCTATCATTTAGGTCATTTGACCAAAGTTGAAACAAATTAGCTCATTAGAAGAGTTTATAGCTGCTTTTGAGCAATTTGCTTTCAGAACGGAGGGCATGACAAATGTTTTTTTCAAGGAATGCTTTATCAATGGCCTCAAGGATGAAATACATACCCATGTCCTCATGGATTTCCCCTAGATTTAGTTGGAAGCTACTAAAAGGGCTAAGGAAACACAACAAGTAGTCTCATCCCAAACTAGAAAAACACCCTTTATTCCTCACCCTAAACCCACCCCTCCTACCACTCCCCTCAAGATCCAGAAATTGATTCGGACCGAAATGGTTGAACGACAACTTAAGGGTCTTTGTTATGATGGTGATGACAAATATTTTCTGAGGCATAAGTGTAAGGAACAAAAGATTTTTATGGCTATGTTTGAAGATGCTTCTGAAGAAGAGGCAGATATTTCTCATGTACCCGAGCTACCCCCACCAGTTGATCTTAATCAACCCTCTGATCCACCGGAAGCTGAACCATTGATTTCCCTGAATGCACTCATTGGTTTCTCTACTCGCCAAACCCTCAAGTTAATTGGTTACATTAAGAACCAGAAAGTCATCATTCTAGTTGACGGTGGCAACACCCATAATTTTATTCATCATTGCATTGCCCAAGAAGTCAATTTCTATATCCGTCCGATTAATAATTTCCAATCATGATTGCTAATGGGGGTTCCATGAAATGTGGAGGGCATTGTGAAAATGTGCGCCTACAAATTGGTCAGTACCACATGAAATCTCATATGTTTGTTATTGACATGGGTAGTTGTGACATTGTACTTGGTGTTGAATGATTATGCACTCTCGGACCTATCACTATGGATTTCCATAAATTAACCATGGAATTCCAGCAGGAGGACCAACAACACCAGTTCTAAGGCATCATAGTAGGGTCACCAGAGATCATCAGCTCCCACCGAATGGAAAAGCTCCTCAAAAAAGGTCATTATCACAGTATTTCCCAACTTCATTCCATTCAGGCAATTGAAACACCCTCTATCTATCCCGACCTCCAATCCATCCTCTCCCAACAACAAGTTGTGTTTCAAACCCCCCAGGGACTCCCCCCTTCTCGTGGTGTCCATGATCATTCCATTCCACTAGTTTTGGGTAGTCTTCCTCCAAATGTTCACCCTTATCGTCATCCCTTCACCCAAAAGAATGAAATTGAGAATATTATTCAAGAATTGCTACAAGCCAATGTCATTTTCCCCAGCACCAACCCCTATTCTTCTCTAGTAGTCATGGTACTCAAGAAAGAAGGTACTTGGCGCATGTGTCATGATTTTTGCACCCTCAATAAACTCATAATCAAAGACAAATTTCCCATTCCTATCATTGATGACCTTTTGGATGAATCAAGTGGTGCTCAGTATTTTACCAGACTTGATCCTCACTCTGGCTACCACCAAATTTGTATGAAAGAAAAAGACATTCCCAAGACTACATTCTGAACTCACAAGGGTCATTATGAGTTTTTGGTTATGCCATTCGGCCTCTGTAATGCTCCCTCCACTTCTCAAAGTCTCATGAATCATGTCTTACGCCCTTTGCTCCGTCACTTTGTCTTGGCTTTCTTTGATGATATTCTCATCTATAGCAAAACTTGGCCAACCCATCTTACCCATGTGGATCAAGTTCTACAACTACTATCTCAACACAAATGTTTTCTTAAGCAGTCTAAATGTGCTTTTGGAGCCTCTGAAGTTGAGTACATGGGACATATTGTTGGCAAGGATGGTGTCAAGGTGGATTCGAAGAAAATCGAAGCTATGCAGGATTCACCGCGACCAAAAAATCTTAAAAGTCTACATGGCTTCCTGGGTTTGACTGGCTATTATAGTAAGTTTGTTCATAATTATGGAAAAATCGAAGCTCCCCTCACAACGCTCCTTAAAAAGAATGCTTTCAGTTGGACTCCAGCAGTGGACGATTCCTTCCAAGCTTTGAAAGTGACTATGTGCACTAGTCTTATTCTGGCTCTCTCTAACTTCAACAAGACCTTTGTATTGGAATGTGACACCTCAGGGAAAAGCATTGGGGTTGTCCTCATGCAAGATGGTCGACCTTTGGCTTTCACCAGCAAATAATTGTTCGAGCACCATTTGGGACAATGCACCTCTGAAAAGGAAATGTTGGTTATCCTACATGTTTTGGATCTATGGCGTCCTTATCTCTTGGGGAAATGCTTCCAAATTAAAATTGATCATCAAAGCCTCAAGTATTTTCTGAAACAACGAATTACTTCTCCGGAGCAACAAAAATGGGTAACCAAGTTTTTTGGATACTATTATGAGATCATCTACAAAAAAAGAAATGAAAATGTGGTGGTTGATGCCCTTTCCAGGAAATATGAAGAAGACATGTCCCTTTTTCCCCTCTCTTTCATTGTCGCAGATTGGCCTTAGGAGGTTCATCAGTAATGGTTGCAAGACCCTAAAATTTCTAGACTGATCCAAACACTACAACAGGATCCAAAAGCTTCTCCAAGGTACTTGTGGCACCACTACAAGCTTCGTTATAAAGGTCGCCTTTATTTAAGCAAATAGTCGAATCTTAAATCCACCATGCTCTTTGAGTTTCATGCTTCACCTACAACTAGACATTCTAGTTTTACCAAAACCTGTGAATGAGTCAAATGTTCTTTTTTTTTCTAGGATGATATGAAACAGGACATCCACACCTTTGTGGTTGAATGTGATACCTTTCAACCAATAAGGGTGAGACAATAAAATCTACAAGCACACTCCAACCACATCCAATTCCACTTATAAGTTGGACATATATTTCTATGGACTTCATTGTTGGCTTACCTAAATGAGACAATAAGTCAGTCATCATGGTAGTAGTGGATCATCTTTCCAAATATGCTTGTTTCTGTGCTCTTCAACACCCATTCACAACATCCATCGTGGCTCATTTTTTGTGTGGATAATATCTTCAAACTCCATGGAATGCCTCATTCTATTGTTTATGATCGTGATCCAAATTTTACCAACATTTTCTAGCAAGAATTTTTCCGACTGCAGGGAACCCAATTACATCTAAGCACAACATATCATCCTTGGACTGTTGGACAAACTGAATCGATCAACAAGTGTTTATAAACCTATTTGAGGTGTTTTGCATTTGACTGACAAAATCAATGGGTTTAGTGGTTACCCCTCCCTGAATGGTGGTATAACACCTCTTACCATACCGCCACTCACATGACTCCTTTTGAAGCAATCTATGGACAAAATCCACCCTCAGTTCTATCATACTTGCACAATGTAGCCAAGGTTCAACAAGTGGATCAAACTCTTACATTTCGCATGGCCATTCTCCGTACTCTCAAAGAAAATTTGGTCATGGCTCATAATCGCATGAAACAACAAGTAGATCAAGGTTGTTCTGAACGTGGATTGTTGAAGGGGAACAAGTGTTTCTTTGTTTGCAACCTTATAAGCATACTTCACTAAAAGCCAAACACTGTTAGAAACTCGCGCCCAGATTTTATGGTCCTTATCGTATTCTCAAGAGAGATTTTATGGTCCTTATCGTATTCTCAAGAGAGTGGAGCTAGTGGCCTAGTAGTTAGAGTTGCCCAGTCACTCTAAGCTCCATCTTGTTTTTCATGTTTCCTACTTTAAGAAAGTGCTTGGCACTAGGTTCCAGACTAAGACCAATCTACCTGAGTTGGATGAATAAGGTTCCATTTGGTTGTAGCCACAAGCAGTCTTGGACCAACATGAGCATCGTCTCCTCTAGTGTACTATCAAGGAAGTTTTAGTTCAATGGAAGGACACACAACCAAAAGATGCCACTTGGGAGTCGACTACCATTCTGCAACAATTTCTTCATCTCAAGCCTCAAGGACAAGGTTGTTTTTAAGGGGGAGGGCATGTTAGGGACCCAACCTCCCTAACCCCTCACATAGGTAGAATAATATATTTTCCATGTAATAAAGGTCGATATTAATAAATAAGGCCTAGTAATAAGTCGAACAAGTCAAATGTAAGAAGACCTAATAGAAGCTTCCACTTCTAGGAAGATCTTCCTCTAGATTGTTCTTTTGATAGATAGATTTAGTTTAAATAGGAGTCGAGGGCATAAGAAGGTTTGTCTTGAGAATTGTTGTAATAGAGCACTGCTCTGCTGGAGGTTACCTCCTCAAAGATGCAAGTGAACATTGCTCATGTTTTAATAAAGGCATCATTTTGGTGTGTTATTCTATATATTATGTTGTTCCATTGGTAATTTCTGTGATATTCTTGTTTCTACTTAATATAACATAACCATGTGCATAACAAATAGCAAGCCTCGAATTCCCTTTAAATTAATTGTTCATGGTTGTTGGTGGAGGACTTTAGAGCACTTGTTTTTAGATTTTGGAGGGCCCTTGATAGTTCATTAGATGATATTGTTATGAAACGGTATGCAAATGACTTAAAGAGTTTAAAAAGGATTATAGGTGAATGGGCCAAGAATTAGGCAATGAAAGTCCAAAAATATCTAAAGGAAATAGAGGAAAGAATAAAAACCCTATTCAAGCACAATGAGGTAGTTTTTTTTTTTAAGAAGAATTCCTTTCTTTGAAAGAGTTAGAAGGTAAGAAAAAAGAGTTACTAGAAAAGGAGGAGATATAAGGAGGCTCAAAAGGAGAGAAACCTGGTAATCTAAAGGGGACAACGATACAAATTTTTTCCATGAGTACGGAAACTACAAAAATAATATAAACATAATATGGGAAATTTCTAGGGTTAATGGCTTCAAGGTTAAATCTTTCAGGGATATTGTTGAGGAGGGGAAACAAAATTTTAAAAGCCTCTTTAAAGATCATGAAGTTGCAAATATTGGAGAAATAATGAAAATCACAAGACTTTTCCCAAGGTTAATAAACGAAGTTATGAATAAAGACTTAGAAACATAAGTGACCAAGGAGGAATTGAAAGAAGTATCAACTAGCTTCAAAAAGGCAAAAAGCCTTGGGCCAAATGGTTTGACAGTGGAATTTTTTTCTTAATTCTCATGTTTTGGTGGAAGGGGATCTAGTGAAAATTATTGAAGAATCTAGGCTTTTTGAGAAGATTTTGTGAGCACTAAACTCCACTTTTATTATCCTTATCCCAAAGAAGCAAGACCTAATGTCTTTTCAAGATTTTAGGCCAATTTATTTATGCAATATTGTCTATAAGATCATTTCTAATATTGCCAATATATTTATCCAATATTGTCTATAAGATCATCAATTTATTTATGCAATATTGTCTATAAGATCATCAATTTATTTATGCAATATTGCCAATTTATTTACCGTGACTTTTGGACTAGGAACGGGAACAAACAACTATGTTGAATTGATGAGCTTCAAACTACTCATTGCCTTCGCCCTTGAAAAGAACTGTAAAACGCTTATTGTTTTTGAAGATTCAAAGAATGTCATAAATTGGATAAACGACACACAAAGATGTACAAATATAAGACTTGCTAATATAGTGGAAGACATCAAATTATTACAGACCACTTTTGATTATCTTACCTGCCGACATGTTTACAGGGAAAGAAACAAAGAAGCGGACCGAAGGTCGAAAGAAGGTGCAAACTTGGACTTGGGCCCATGGAAAGTATCAGAGTTCCTAAATGATCATATTCAGGAACATCCTCAACAAACCTTTTTGTGAACTTACTAGACAAACATATATTGAAAGAAGCTATATTGTGAAACTTTTTTTTGTAAAATCCCAACAGATTTGATAACACAACGGCTATTAAAGGAAGTACTTCTCTGTGCTATGCAACAAATCTATAGAAAAATAGTTGATCAGGATGTTGATCGGCAATACACTCTGGAAGTGTATCTACAAAATGTAATTTTGTTCTCATCACATGATATAAAATTACGCTTTTTTCCTTGGAAAAAAAAAACCAGACTGAAAGGTATTCTATCTTATGTCATTTCAAATGAATAGTTTGGATTCCTTTTCAATAAAAAAATCCATGATGATGTTGGTATAGCATGGGATGGACTACATAATATTAAAGTTTAGAAATCCCCAACAATTGTCATGAAAATTGGTTTAGCCAAGGCTTGTCACAAGTGAACTGGTTATCTCTCAGATTGTTACTTCTTCGTATTGTGATGAATTCACAGACTATAAGTTGGATTATGGGATGCTTAAGTTTTGTCTCTTATGTAATGCTAAAAATGGTTCTCCTTTAGGGTTCTTTAATGGCTCAAGTGGTCTTTGGGAAGGATCCCACCTATCCCCCTTTTCTTTTCATTACTAGTTGAAGACTCAAGAAGGTTAATATTATATGCATGGACCAAAGGAGATATTAAAGGAATTAAAATATCAAAATCCATGGCTATTTCCCATTTTCTTTTGTAGATGATATTTTGATATTTGGTCAAGTTACAAGAAGGTATATGTGATATTATAAGGAGGCATTGGATATCTATTGCAAAGTTGCAAGGATGGGAGACAATATGTTAAAGTCTTCACTAATGTTCGATGAATTAAATGAGGAGGCAAAATTACAAATTTCAAACTTGTTTCTCATGAATGTTGTGAATTTGGATGATGGTGTGAAGTATTTGGGTTTTAAATTGAAGCCAAATAATTATAAATATGGTGATTGGTCGTGGTTGTATAACAAAATAGAAGCTTTAATTTCAATTTGGTGCAATAAATGGCTATCTAAAGGTGGCGAGCTAGTCCTAGTAAATGTTGTCTTGGAGAGTATTCTTGTTTATTGGATGTCTATTGCTCATATACCAAAATGAATTTTGGACAAAATCAAGAAAAAGCGTTTTAGTTTTTTATGGAGTGGGAAAAGGGAAAAGGAAGGAATTCCTTTGGTAAAATGGACAAGAGTGGTAAATTTGAAAGAAGCGGGTGGATGATGTGGAAGAATATACATGTCTTTAGCTTGGATCTAGTTGCAAAAAGTATTTGGAGGTTAGTCTACAATGAAGTGCTACGAGGTAAATATATGAATGCTGGAGACCTAAAAAATTGTGTAATGGAAGACTAGTTTATATTATAAAGAAAAAATTCCCAAGGAGCTACGATTGTATGGAAAGTTATGGCAAGAGATTTCCCCTTAATTGATAATTGGGCAACTTGGAAAATAGGTAAGAGAAACAAAGTGAGGGTGGGGGGGAGATTCCTATATTAGGTGTAAAGGAAGTTATATGTTATCAAAAGCCCTTATTAATGATCCTCATTCATTGGGTATTTTATCCCTAAAAGAAGCAATAATACCATATGGAACCAATGCATGGTCACAAGATTGGAAATCAATAAAAGCATTGAATCTGCAAGGAGGAAAACCAAAAGAATGGTCAAATTGTGTAACTCAATTAAAACATAGTACTATAATATTTCTTAATAGGTGAGCATACAACTAAGTTGAGATACTCTACAAGCATGGAGGAAATTCAGTTAGAAGAAAGAGTTTGGTAGTGGAAAATTGTGTGAAAATTGGAAATTCCACTTAAATAAAGAATATTTCTTTGACTTGCATTAGCAAATAAAATTCTTACTTGGGACAATGGACAAAAGAGGAATTGGCATGGTCCTAGAAAATGTATTATGTGTAAACATAATGAGGAAACAATGGATCATATAGTTGTCTCTTGTCCTTTCTCCGGGATTGTCTGGAATGAAGTATTGGAAATCTATGTTGGAACAAACAAATGGGATCATACAACTTTGCTAGATTGTCTTTTCTCATGTCTATCTCATAAATTTGAAAAAAAAAAATGGGGCTTTACCTTGCTATGTGATTTGGGGAATATGGATTTCGAGAAACAATGTGATTTTTAAAGGATTGGAATTGAATATAACACAAGTAGCCCATAAGATAAGGGTCTCTTTCAAAGGAATTTGGAAGCATTTAAAAGGAAAATCTCATATAATTATGAAGGAGCCTAGCATTGATTGTGGAAAATCTTGGGTTTTTTTAACAAGGCTTGTCAAGGGAATCCAGGAATCTGTGGGGCTGGGGAAATTCTACATATTAATTCTTCTCGGTATTTTCTTATGAAGTACATTGTAGGTCAAGGTAACAACAACAAAGCTAAGCTTTATGCCCTATGGATTTTGATAAAGACAACAAAGGAAAAATAATAGAAACATCCACGGGTCTTTGGAGATTCCAAGCTTCCAATGGATTGGACAAGTAACAAAAGCATAATTGAAAATATTCTGCTAGCCCCAATAATGAATTTCTTGTTGGAGGTAAAACTATCTCTTGATGATATCTTTTCCATTCATATATATAAAGAATACAATACAAGAGTGTATCATTTATCTAAAGAAGTTGTGCCAATGCAAGAGGGGTCCCTACTTATTCAGGACTTCAGAGAAAGGCTCAAATTTCCATAATGGAATATTCTATTTATTAGTTCATTGCATTGTAGATTCTCTTTCTTAGAAGAATCTTGTTTTGATTTTTATTTTAATCAAATAAGAAAATGTATCATTTTGAGAAGTAAAGGTTGCCTAAAAATGGTCATGCACATGCTGAACTAGCTAAAAGGCGAAAGCTAGGGTTTCATGTTACAGGATTTCTGAGGTCGTCGACAACTACCTATTCTTCTCTGTGACGCAGGCTCTGTTAGTAAGAACATGTGCATCGACAACTACTCCATGGAAGTCGAGGAGGGGGTGCAAACACCCTCATACAACAAAGTGGTCCTGAATGAATATTCAAGAGCGACATGAAAAAGAGTCTCCTTCAAGTCATTGCCTCACATCAGAGAGCAAATGCTCCAAGCAGAATAGGGAAATGGCCAGGACATGGAAACAAACGCCAATACCTCTCATCCAAAAGTGACTTGCATGTGGGAGCTAGGTAAGTGTATCTCGCAAACAGAAAAAGCGCCAAGATATGTGACTTGTTCAATGAGGGTGGGGGAAAACACCCAATATATGAAAGAACACACCTTGATAGGTAAGTTCCTGGGCCTATGGCCCTCATAATGGGACTTGATAAGGTGGGTAAAAACCTGGTGGAACCCCAAGGGGCACTATGATCTCCAGCTTGGATCAAAGGGTTTTTTCACTATTATCTTTGCCAATCTCAAGGACAAGGACCAAATCTTTGAGAGTGGGATGTATTTCTTCAACTCAACAGGGATCTACTTGAGATTTTGTATGGATTGCTTCAGCCCCGAGAAAGAGGACTTCTCCTTCACACTAGTCTGGATCAAACTCTACTTAGTACCCCAGGAGTTTTGGTTGGAAGAAATACTATGTAGTATCAAAAATACCCTAAGCATGTATGTGAAGTCTTCAGAGGCTACACACCAACTTAAGTACACTTCATATGCTCGCATTTGTGTGTATATGAACATATATATATATCCCTTATAGGCTCCCTCACATTGGAATTCCAAGATGAGGAATGTGTTCAAACGATTAACTATGAACACATACCCTTTCGGTGCAAAAAATTCCATGAGCACGGGCATTTATTTCGGGATTGTCCTTATAACGCTCCTCATCAACAAACTAAAGAAAAGCAGAGCAATCCCACAGATGGCTTCACTCTAGTACAGGGGTAGAGGAAGCAAAAAAAACAAAAAAAAACTAATCCTGGTCTAGCTAAGAAGACCCCCACAAACAACTCTTTTGAAATCCTCAACCAACTGCCAGACTCCCAGGATGTAGAAAACCCATATTTACATAGTAGTCATGAAATCACAAAAGGAAAGGCAAAGCAAAATCCGGATCCAATACTAGAACAAAGCGTTCCACCTCATGTTTCAGCATAGCCAAAGGACGACCAACAAACATAGGACATAGGAGAAATGGAGCTAATCATGGATGAGACTGATCTAGCTGACATAGATCTAGACAAGCTTGACGAAGCCTACAACAAGTAAGAGCTGCAAACCATGCCGTTAGAAAAACTATGCACAGTTAACAAAGTTTATCTCAACTCAAAAACTAGAGCCACGTTTTGATCTGGAGGTGGATTGGGAATCCACTCAAATACACATAAAGAGCTTTAGAAGATGCCCAAAGAAGGGAAAAGAAGAGGGCAGAAAAATGCACAACAACTTATCAGAGAAATTGGGAACTTTATGATCAACTCTGGGCAAGTTCATAAGCTTATCGAGGGTTTCTTCTTACCCCCACCACCTTCCTCATGAAGACCATCTCATGGAATCTTAGAGGTCTCAATGGGAGAACCAAGTAATAAGTTCTCAAAAGTTGTATTATGACAGAGGAACCAGACATTGTACTCATTAAGGAAACAAAATGTGTAGATAATGAGTAGAGGCAGTAATGGCAAAATGTTGGAAGCATGGAAAAAAAATCTACAACGATGCACAAGGGGTTGTTGGGGGTGTTAGCACTCTGTAATTTCCAGAGGTTGTTGAGGGCAAAAGAAATTAACATAGGTAACTTACCAAAACCACTTCGAAACTGGGATCTAGCCCTGCTAGTTTCAGAGAGGGATCTCTCTGTAGGATTTAGATATGTTTGAGTTTTAGATATTAGGCTAGTTATACTAATCTGAATTTGTTGTTTTGTTTATAAAGATAGGCCGAAGAATTTGCATTAAACATCCATTGGGCTATGGGGTCTGTGTTAAAGATTAAGATCAGATACAATTTTTATAAGATTTCTTCACAGGGCGAGATAGTGAGAATGTTGGATCTTTTTAGAATTAAATGTGGTGGAAAGATAGAACAGGCGAGATAATCAACCAAGCAAAGAAGCAATTAAGAATTTATTTACTTAATATCAGATGAATAACATGCAGATCGCTAAAGACCAGAAACAAAGTGCACTAAACAAATTATGTTCAACTAACTTCCTTTAAGCGATTAGAAACAGAAAACAAAATGATTACAGAGTAAGATAAACACTAACAGAGAAAGATAAACATCACCAACATCCAAATGCAAGAATCCTGTAAATTTGTCTTTTTATTATTGGTCGATCTTCCCAAAAGGATTACAAAGATAGCTTCCTGGGTGTAAAAATCAACCCTCAATACTTCTAAGTGAGAAGTATTTATACAATAATTACATCTGATCCTGTCATTAATGACTAGGATATGGTGGAGGAATCTAACTAACTAGATTACATATTACAAAATAATAGGACTGTTGGTGATCTGTTCGAATCCTTGTTGTTGATTCTGGGGGAAGTAGTTGGTGATTCATCAACTCGACTTTGACTGTCTTTCTCATGCCGACTCGGATGTCCCTATCATCTTTACTCCAGTAACACACACAAGTCTTCCCATCTCTTTTGACTAGGGATGGAAACCTTGAGTAGCCTTCTGTATGTTTCATCCATCTCTGTATACTTGGCAAAGGTAGGCTTGGTGATGAATATGTATTTTATCTCATGTTGGAGGCTCAGGTCCAACTGTAGAGTTTCTAAGAAATCCTTGCTAGTTATGCTCCCTTGTATGCCTACAAATTTAGAACCATCTTTCGCTACTGCAAGGATCTTCTGTTTGTAGTCTGATAGAGTAATCAGTTTATCATTGATCACTAGTAAACCTGGAAGACCTTTCTTGTGTAATGATTCGACCTTGTTGAAAAACCTCTGCACTCCAATATCCATCATCTGAGCTTTCTCCTCAAGTTGCAACAACAATTCCTTCTTGGTCAAAAATTTCTTGACCTCAAGGATTGTTTATGTCCTATCCTCAATTTCCAATGCTTCCAACTCTTCTTTGGTCTTGGAATTCAAGAACCTGATGATTTATGTGGCCTCGGTAGGCTTTTCTCCCAATTCTCCCCTTATCTTATCAATGGCTTGTCTGGCTCTCTGCACATATTCATGTTGTTCAAACACAATTTGTATAAGGGGCCATATCTCTGTCATTGACTGGATGATGTCCATCCATATGTTTTTCTTGGCTTCTGATAATGTCTTGGCCATGACTGTCTCTTTATGAAACTTATGTGTCTCTTGGATGAGTCTCTGTGACTTGTGCATCTCTGTGTTGTAGCTGGACTGAAACATATATTTCAATTTCTAGAGGTTTCTGATCTCTTCTTGTAGTTTTTTTATTTCTTCTCCTTATAGAGTCATGTCATCCATTCACTTTGCTAATTTATTAGAAGCATCCAGGGTTGT
Source organism: Picea mariana (assembly GCA_032191745.1). Lineage (NCBI taxonomy): Eukaryota > Viridiplantae > Streptophyta > Pinopsida > Pinales > Pinaceae > Picea > Picea mariana. The sequence continues at coordinate 922,216 of JASDQU010100442.1, read as the reverse complement.
TACTGGGATAGCTGATGGAATTTTTGTTGTAGTGGTTGTTGATGTTGTACTGACTCCTCTGAGGGGAATTGCCTCCAGTGGGATGACAGTCATTGGCACACTTTGTTCCTTCTCTTTGACCAGATTATCTAGCTCAACTTCCATCTCCTTGATCTGTGCATTTTTCTCCATAATCAATTTTAGCATTTCCTCCTTGTGACCCTTAGTCTCAACCATTTCTTTTGCCTATGAATCTTCGGTGGCTGGGAGTTTCAGTTGTTTCCTTAAGGACGCTATGTCAACATTATTCTTCTTTAGTAATTCCTCAACTGCCTTAATATTTGATGGATCATATCCAATTCTGAGTACCAGCTCCTCCAAAGATTTGATCTTGTTATATTTTGTTAGGGAAGATATCTTCTCCAATTTCAATTGAGACTGGACATTGTTTAAAGAACCCTGCAACTTTGCAGCTGTCATGGAGGTATTTTCTAGGGTGGAGAAAATCGTCTCCCTAGTCTGTCTGTGCATATCCATTTGATCAACTGGATGCACCTCTTTGACATCAAATTCAAATGTTGCTCTCTTGTAATAAAAAACTGCCTTGGGATGAGGAACTTGTGCCTGAAGGAATGCCATATGCATCCTTCCTTTCTCTATGTCAAAGGCAGGTAATAACCTGTGTTGTGTTGTCGATGTTTGCTTCCAAAACTGTGCATAGGTGTTGTTGGTCAGCATCTCATTTTTTTTTATCAAGTTATATTTCTCAAAAATAGTAAGTCCTACAGGCTCCTGTGAGGACTTAGTTGACAATGTGGTATCAGTCTGTTTATTGGATGAGGAAGTGGACATTATATGTTGGCTACCTGAGAAAAGTGATGAATGTGGTCCTTCCATAACTATGGTGGACTGGGTTTCTTCTTCTTTGGACCTGACAGGTGTATGGCTGGTTTTTGTCCTCTTCCTATAGAATTGGAAGTCTTCTGCTAAGACTTATGCGACTGAAGGAGAGACTTTTTTCCTAGCCCTCTTCTCTTCTTGTACCTGTGGAGTACTGGTATGTGAAATATTGGCAGGTCAAGAATGTTGTTCTGTGTCTAGCAGAGTGTTTTCCTCCCACTCTGTCTGGTACATGAATATTTCAATCTCAGGTTTGGGCACATGAGCATAGGGAGATTTATTTTTTTTTAGCCTGGTTTCTGCAATAATGGCACAGGGGTGATAGTGCCATGGGAAACTGAGGCTAAACTTCATTTCCTTTAAAATTTTATTGGCTTCCTCCCTTGCAGATCTGATGTTGCAAATGAAAGAACCTATCTGACCTTTGATCATGAGCTGTTGCTTCTTCTTAAATGCCACAAAGTGAATATCATCGCAATTTATCATCTGTCTGATATATTCCAAAGTGAATATCCTGACAGGCAAATACTTTGGCAGCTTGTGAGGGAGTAATTCACATCCATAGACCCTGATTTTTGTATGATCCTAGTAAAGGTACCATTCCCCTATTTTATCTAGGTCTGACAGGTGCAGAACTCTCTGAACTTCCTCGTTTATCCTTGGCTCTGTTCTTCCACTGAGCATGCATACCACTGGATGGTAGAATTGGTCAATGAACTACTTGAAGTTGAAATCAGATGAGTTCTTCCTCGCTATTCCTCGCTATTGATGTTCATGAGGTCACAGGTTGAGGATTTCCATCTTGTCCAACTTTTGGAGGGAGAAAGAGAACTTATCTGCTTGGAAAAAAAGGAACAGGTACGCCAATATTGAAGAATACCTAAACATACCCTCTGTGGAAAACTTGAAGAGTTTTTCATGGATGTTGTCAGTTAGAAACTGACTGTAGTCAAACTGTGTAGTAGTCTTTTCCTCAGTGGAGAAAATGGATAGAAAACCCATAATGGGTTCATCTACCTATTCATCAGAATAATATCCTAGTAGGCAACATAGGGATGAGATAATCTGGTTGCCTTTGACTGAGACGATCGATGAATGATATGGGGGATTCTTCTTGGGTAATTGAGCGTTTTCAGGTAGGAAGAGTTCAAAGATTTGAGCTCTCTACAGGAAAGACAGTTTCTGGTATAACTCATTCAAGATTTCAATGGAGAAGGGGGAGGCATAATTATTTCTGGGTATCTGCAGTATTTGATTTATCGTTTCAGGGGTGATGGTGAAAAGTGTTTCTCCAGATGAAGAGACGATGGCCCTTTCGCTAGGAAGGTAGTGAGATTGGCATTTCAGGGCAAATTCTGGGAAATGGTATGTCTGGGGAAAAAGGTACAGTGGAATATTGGACTCCCAGAGTCCGATCTCGTCGCTATGATCCATAAAAACATCCTTGAGCCAGAAGTGTAATTCGAAGAAGTCGAATTCACACTTCAGCTCTGGAATTAAATAATATTTATCAACCAAGGGTATGTGATCCAGGTTGATAGGAGGAGGGAGGAAAGGATTTTCTTTAGTTTTGGTGTCTTTGGACTTGGGTACCATGATCAAAATGATACCTGCAAACGGAAAATGACGTTAACTGTGTTTACCAGGTTTTAATGGCGGTTGTTGACTGTAAGCTTGATGGCGGTTATCTTGAGAACGAAAAATGGTGGTATCGACTGCATCTGGATCGATGAACAGTGCAAAAATGGTGAAAGAACGAAGTTAAATGGTTGAACGGGGTGTCCGTTATGGAGCAGATGGTGAGTCGGACGGGTAAAGGTAATGGTCGATAGCATTGATTGGCCAACAAACATATCAGATGTGATGTGGAGGGCATTGAATGGCCAACGGGTGGATGGAGGTGACGTGGAGGGTAATGAATGGCCAACAGGTGGATGAGATGTGACAGGTGACAGGTGAGTGGAGTGTGACGTGTAGGCTAGGTAGTGGAGTGTGGCGGCGGAGTGCGGAGGTGGTATGGATGAGTGGTTTGGCAGTTTACTCAGAGGGGAGGGGTAGGCGGTAAGCGGTAAGGAGTGAGGGGGGTCCGAGTAAACATGAGCTTGACATGTTATGAGGGGCCCGTGCCTGGAATACCACCAACTCGGACCCCCCTCCCCCACCGTTAAAGGTAGAAAGGTCTTGGGGGGGGGGGGTCCGATATTCACTGCTGACCGTAGATCTGAGTGCGCTCTGATCAGCCGTTGAGATTAGTGCGCCCTTTAGCCACAAAGCACCAAAGTTGTCGTATCACCACAAAATTTAGGATATAAACATTTTATGGGTTTTCTAGCTTCCCTTTCTTTATTTTGTCACAAAGGGGTCCAAAATACATCATTTCAACTCAAATCAAAAGGCATTTAATCACGCTTTCATCAATTTTATTGAAGTAAGACATGCTAACCTATATCTTAATCTAGTTACCTAGCACATTAACCCAGATTAAACTTTTGGGTAAAATATTACTCTAACCTAAGACATTTGACCAAGCTTAAACTGTTTGATCAAACTTATTCACTACCCTATCTAATTTGGCTAAGATTAAACTGTTTATCCAAATTTATTCACTATCCTATCTGCATAAATTGAAAGAGATTGATCATGGTTAGACAATATGAATCAAGCCTAATTATTTCATGGGGTTTTATCATTTTTCTTTTCTATTTTTATACCCTCTTTTGATTTTTGTATTTTTTATTTTCTTTTATTTATTTATTTATTTTTTTCTTTGTAAATCATCTGCAGAATAAAACATTATTTACAATATAATACAACTAGAAGAATATATTATAATCACCAGGTGATCCTATGAAACATAGGGTTATAACAGGGGGCATAGCCATCTTGTGGAACCCAACCACCATACTTCTAGAAATTTTCTTCTCTACACCATGGACCATCTCAACACACTATAGAGCAATCCGTTCTGACAAGGGTGGAATTGTAACCAATACCTATGGAACTCATGTTCCACAGGAGAAGGAAAACTTTTTGCAAAACTTGGTCGTCCTAAGCACTTTGGTTGAACAACAAAAATGGATCATAGGGGATGACTTCAACTTGATCCTCAACCTGGAAAAGGAAAAGGGTTGAACACGAAGGATGGACAAGGAAAGTGAAATATTTCGAAACATGATTGGGTACCTTCACCTCATTAATAAAGAGACGAGAAATGGTGTGTGTACATGGACTAATAGAAGAACGAGGAATCATCAAGTAGCTCACTGACTTGATCACTTTCTCATAGCAGAGTCGTTGTTGATGGAAGGACCATTAATAGAAGTGAACATTCTTCCCAATTTTGGCTCTAACCATTAGCTAATCCAGCTTTGGGTGGATACCACGAGTAGTCCAAAAATCAAACCCTTCAGGTTTGAGAAATTTTGGCTATCCCATCCAAACTTTCAAGAAATAGAAAAAACCTGGTGGGCGCAAGCATAAATCTCACATGGCTCACGGATGTTCAGATTTCAACAGAGGTTAAAAAAAATTAAGCAACATCTGCACAACTGGAATAAATCAATCTTCGATAATATATTCCAGGCACAGAAAGAAATAGAGCATTTCCTTGAGGAAATCCAACACGAAATTAGGTCACAAGGCCTCTCGAACGCACTCAAGGAGGAGGAGGAAAACTTGAAACAACAATTGGAGGAATGAAACAACCAAGAGGAAATATTATGGTGATAGAAGTCCAGAATCCAATAGCTCAAGGAGGGGGAGAAGAACACCAAATTCTTCCATCACTCATTGGTGCATAGAAGATATATCAATAGGATCACTAGCTTAGAAAACAACCAGGGTAAAAAAATCATGGATCATGCAGGCATGGAAGCAGAGTTGGTCAATTATTACAAAGAGATGCTTGAGGAACTGATCCGGGATTGTTCCCAAGCAATCACTACCATCACCCAACATATCCCAACCCTAATCACGAATGAGCACAATGAATCTTTGATGAGGCCCATCACAATAGAGGAAGTCGACCAAGCAATGGAGGAAATGTTGACAGGGAAGGTCCCAGGACCTGACGGATTCATTGCGGATTTTTTCCATCACTGTTGGCCTATGTTCAGGGACGAAGTATGGCAACTGGTAGAAGAATCTCGATCTTCTAGAAAGGTCTTGCCAGCTCTTGATGTGACTTTCCTCACACTCATTCCCAAAGAGGAACGAGTTTCACATTCACAACAGTTCTGACCCATAGCATTGTGTAATGTTATCTACAAGCTAATCACCAAGATTATCGCCCTCCGCTTGAAACCCATTCTCCCCTTTATTATCTCCAAGGAGTAGTTAGGCTATGTAGAAGGGAGACAAATATTGGATAGTGTGATCCTAGTGCATGAAGTCATTCACTCCCTCAAAACTACGAGAACCCGGGGTATGCTTCTCAAACTGGATATTTCTAAAGCTTTTGATAGCCTAAGTTGTCAATACATCAATTCCATACTTCCAGCCTTTTATTTCTACCAAGAATGGATCTTTTGGATTCATAATCCTACCTCATCGGCCTTCTTTTCCATTCTAGTCAATGGGGTCGCTTCCCAAACCTCTTACCACTCCAGAGGCATTAGGAAAGGGGACACTCTTCCCCCCTTCCTTTTTGTTATAATGGTCGAAGGATCGAGCAGATATATCAAAGCCTCTATTGAAGACAATTCCCTCCAAGGACCTCCCCCTTCATGGCCTTTAGCCAGCTACCTCCCACAATCAGTTTGTTGATGACACTCTTCTCATGGGAACACCTATAGCTCAGGAATCCCATAAATTCAAAAGTATTCTTCAAGATTTTAGCGAGGCCTCATGAACCACCACCAATTTAGATAAATATCAGATCTTCTTCTTCAACACCCTGGAAGCCATTCAAATCCACATCTCACGATTGCTTGGCATCCCCCAGAGTTCCCTTCCGTCCAAATATTTGGGTATCCCCCTTTTGGGCTCAATTGATAGGAACATATCTTGGGAACGCCTTCTCCAATCTCTGACCAACTGTCTCAGCTCTTGGACCTTCGGATCTCTCAACCTTGCATTTTGTCTTTTTCTTCTCAAATCTGTTTTGCAGGTTATTCCAATTTATCTCTTCTCTACGCTAGTGGCCCCTCAGAAAGTGTTACAAGCCATCAAAACACTGCAAAGGAGATTCCTATGGAAAGGACACAATTCCAATAGTAAATGGACACTGGTAAGTTGGGACAACATCTGCAAGCCTAAGCTCAAAGGCAACCTCAGACTTAGGGATCCTTACACTCTAAATGAAATAATGGGTGCTAAAATTTGGTGACATTGGCTGAAGAACCAAAAGGAGCTCTGGGCTTGACTCTGGAAATAGAAATACACCCCAAACTAGATGGAGGCCAAGATAATCAAATTGAATGACCAAATATAGGGATCTAACATCTAGAACACAACCTGGAAAAACAAACCCATCATTCAAGAACACGCTTTTTGGGAAGTAAGGGGTGGACAAGAAGCTCTTTTTTGGCAGGACTCATGGCAAAAACTTCCTCCCTTGAGGACTCAAGATAATTTGCATCCATTGCAGGCCCTCATTATGAACCGGGAAAGCAAAAGGGTTGCAAATTTATGGAGGGAAGAGCAAGCCCCGTCCCATTGGAGAGAATCAAAATTCACACACAGGGAGCTCGGTTTACTGGAAACTTATGATCTCACAGCCTGACAAGAAAAAGCCTCTTTAAGAAAAAATCATATTAGAGAAGGGAAGGACATACTTCATTGAGGACACTATCCAAGTGGAACTTTCAACATCAAAGAATCCTATAATCTCAAAATCAACTCGCACCTACAATTGTCAGACAAAATTTGGCATACAATCTCGAAATCAAACTTTTGGCCAAAAAATTCTATCTTTCTCTCGCTTCTTGAATCCTAACATGGGGTAATTTATGGGAAAAAAAGGATTTATAAGGCCTTCCATTTATCAACTCTGCATGCAGCAGGAGGGATCTATTGAGCACATTCTAAATCAATGCCACTTCAGTATGGAAATCAAGGACCAGGTCGCCCAAATCATGAGGCAAATGGACAGAGTACGCCATAGCATCACAAAAACTATTACTAATTGGAAATCAACAACATATGATAATCCCATTCTCAACAGGATCTAACAGCTAATCCATGGCTTTGTGGTTTGGAAAATCTGGAAAGATAGGAACCGCAAGATCTTCTCTACATCACTATCGTCTCCTTCACAAGTCTGGTCTAATTTTTTTTCTAATGTTCAAGAGACCATCAGAGCACAATCTTGGATGGAGGTGGATCTGTCTTGTAGCCCAAGCAAAAGAATCATTCTTTCTCATTGACACCTTAACTTGAGTCGCTCTTATCAAATTCACCCTCTCCACTCGATCCCTTCGCCCAACTCTGCCCTAGAGTCTTGGCATTGCCCTCCTCCTGGATTCCATAAGGTGAACTTTGATGACACCTCCAAAGGAAACCTTGGGGCTGCGGGCTATGTTGTAGTTATCATAGATATTCTTGGGAGAATCAAACATATTATGGTAGGCAACTTAGGGTACACTACTAATAACTCTGCAAAAAATTTGGGCCTTTTAAAAGGAATATAAATTGCTAAAAACTTGGGCCTCACACAACTGATTATTAAAGTGGATTCACAAATAATCATCTCCCTAGCGACCAAAATATTGAATCGTTCTGATTCGGCCAAAACCTCTCCAAGTCGGCACCTCTTGCATTCCCTGGAAACCTTACAGGATGCTCTTCATCCTAACTTGGTTCTTATACCTTCCCATGTTCAGAGGGAGGCTAACAAGGTAGTCGATCGTTTAGCCAATGAGGGGGTTTCATTAACAGAAGGTGATATAAGTATGGTGGCTACTTTGAGTCCTGCTCCACCCATCCTTCAACACTATCCCAACCTGGTCAGACTGGATATTCAATCCTTGGATGGGGTGTTAATTGTCCACCAAGCGCATTAATGGAGGTCCTCCTCATCCGTTTCCACTTACCCACTATATTGACCCCCATTGTTTGGCTTTATGAGCTCAAGACGCGGCATTAAAATAGTAAGCATGGAATTTCCATCCCCAGCTCAAGGTTTGCAGAGCAATCGTCTCCATCGTAGCCGACTTCAAGGCACGGTCTTATCTATTCTCATGGCATTCTCTCTCCTTTTTATGTCCCATAATGAAGGATTTTTGGTGTTTCAGTCTTTCGTCCTTGCCTCCTACCTAGTCTATCCTTGTCGCTCTATGTATTGGACTTCATGCATCTAACTTTACCCCTCTCTGAAATTGTGCTCTATGCATCTAAGTCTCCCTCTTTTCTTGCCACTAATGCTAAGAGAATGGGGACGATAAAAAAGGGGTCCGACTTATTATTGTTATATGGAAAATTGAGCTCAACATTTGCTTTCTTCTTCTCCGTCTCCCTCACCTGGTCATTCCTCATTAAAGCAGATCTTGGAAATGATGGACGGTGATGGCAGGGTTTTGGCTTCCTCTAAGCAGGCCAGAGCAGGGCCCTCAACCTCCAATTCTCCCAGTGACAAAAATCCTCTAGACATGGCCTCCATCCATGCCATCAAGGGTGAATGGGATCACCCTGAGGGCCATTAGGGCTTCCCAACTGAGGAAGATATTCCTCCGAAAATCCATGAGCGAAATTCAATTCATCCCTAAGAAAATTTGGCAGCCAATTCTCCAAGAAGAGCGAATACTGTGCAACAGTGACTCTGGGAGGATCATCTCCAAATGATTTTTGACTTGCGAGGGGCAGTGGAAGACCAAAAATTTATACAAGAGATTATTCTTAGAAGGATGGACGCTCTTTTTGACACTTTGTTAGGTGAGTTTGTTCGTTCGAGATGCCCAACCTGTCAACAACCATATGCAATGGTTCAAGAATGGCGTGAGCCACCCTTGAACATGGATGAATCAGGTAATTCTGGATAATAGTTTTTTTTTATCTCATGATACTTTTTCTTTTTCCCAGTAGATGTAGGCTTAGACCCTGTTTTTATCTAGGATTTTTGTATGATATTTTTAGACTTTCAGAAACTCTGTCTCTTAAAATTTAGACAATGATGAACATCTTAAAGGGCTCCTGGTGTTGGTTCTGGTTTCCACTTTACTAGTAGCTCAACTACCAAACCCTCCACAGTTATGTATGGATTGAATTTTTTAGGTAATACCAAACTTTAGCTTACAAAAAAAAGAAGAAGTAAAGGTTGCCTCGAAGGAGCCTAAGATGATTGTATATATAATACATGCCATTTAGGCCTCCTCGAGTAGATGGATGTATATTTTGATTTCATATGTGTGTGTGTGTGTGTTGAAAAAATTATGAAACAAATTACATGAATGAAAATATAATAAAAAAAAAATCATTATTAAATTAGTGTAAATTTGACTTAAGCGTGGATCTATTAAGATTTGATTCCTCTTTGCAGTGAGAAAAATGAGTTGCATTTTGTGAATGGGATGTGTAATGTAATGCAATGCCACAACTAAAATAAAATGAAGAAAATTGAAGGTATAAAGTGAAAAACCAAAAACAAATTATACTAATAAAAAGGAAAAAAAGCCACAATAATAAATAAAAAAGATTGACTATGACGATGAAATTAATATAATAATCAAATAAATAAGCTTAAATCCATCTTAATTTATTACTCTTAAGCATTGAGAAGTTTGTGCCTCGATTTCTTTTTATCCCTATTGGTGTTTTATAGATCCAAGTTAAGATGGCTCTACACTAGTGTTAAATATTCGAGGGAAGAGGATAAATATCATATACCAGAGCTTTGATGTGTTAAGAAGGTAATAGTACGGATTTTAAAAAGGATGGTAGGTGATTACATCATCCACTACAAATCCATATTAACACTAAAATGTATTAAAAATGCAGAGTGCAAAATGTTAATGTGATTAAAAAATCTTTGAAGTGCATAAACATTGAAATTTTTATCAATTGGATGTAAGTTGAGTGGTTGTGAGAAAACGTTGTCACCCTCCCTACTTGAATTCAAATCACACTTTATGATATGTTTACTTTTAGTGAGTTGTTCATTGATAAGTTATATATGATGTATTTATAAGTTGTTAACATGACCTTGTACTTAAGAAAATAAGCGTAATGTGACGGAGCTCAGACGCCTCCCTCTACGCCTAGGGTTTTCCCTAACTGTTGTCCTTGGCCGCTACTCTATGGAGAGTCATCTGTAGCTTATAGTGGTCTTACTCAGAGCTGCTATGGGGCGAGTGCATTTTTTGGAGTAGGTTGAAGTTAATTTTGGGCCTCTTCTCTATGGGCGGGTCTCCCCTTTCTGCTGACGAGGGCCAATTTTCCAAAAGGGCCAATTCCATTCCCACTCTGGACTTGGGGCACTTTGTGGCAAAGTAGAACTCTATCATTCTAATGGAGCAAGGTTTAGTCAATAAGTTTCTAGCCCTTTGGCACAATCCAAAGATAGTTATAGAATGGATTTCCAAGAGTTGGTCTAAGCAAGACCCCCTTACTTTTTATTGTGGAAAAGGCTTCTTCATTTTTATTTTTAAAGCCAGAGAATACTAGAACCTAATCTTCATATATGGCCCCTACTTCATGGGTTTCAGGGGAATGTTCCTTTTCCACTGGACTCTGGACTTTAACCTAGATATGGAAATCTCCATTACTCCCATTTGGATTAGACTTCTGCACCCCCCCCCCCTTATTNATTGTGGAAAAGGCTTCTTCATTTTTATTTTTAAAGCCAAAGAATACTAGAACCTAATCTTCATATATGGCCCCTACTTCATGGGTTTCAGGGGAATGTTCCTTTTCCACTGGACTCTGGACTTTAACCTAGATATGGAAATCTCCATTACTCCCATTTGGATTAGACTTCTGCACCCCCCCCCCCTTATTTTCTGGGTTGAAGACTATTACAAATCCATTGGAAATAATTTGGGTTGATATATTACCCATGCTGAACCTAAGGGAAATATTTTCACTTGTACCAAAATTTGCGTAGACACGGATTTCTCAAAGGGCCTACTTGAGGTGATTCAACTCAACGTGTAGGGTTAGAGTCACTGTGAGGACCTTAATTATGAGTAGGTACCTTTCAAATTGGGCCACCAAAGAGGGCACCCATAGCTGTTTCTATTGTAAAACTTCCCTCACCAATCCAATTGAGCAGGGTAGTTCCTAATAAAGAATTAACATGATTTTTCCATTAGGAAGTTAACTAAATAGAAAGCGAAACAACACTTGTTAGTTAGAAATAAAGTAGCAAGTCTCTTGCTATTTTTGTAAACAAATTTTTCTCATTCTCATAAAAAGGGTGTCTTCATGCTGAAATACAATGAATGGTCATTTACTTCTCACTTCCAGTGTTCTTCTTTCATTCTCTGCGTACTTGTATTTGTGCCACATTTTATATTCTTGTGTATCAATCTTGTTGTTGCTACATTTTTTATTTTTACAGATAGAATTGTGGATCAATTGGTATCAGAGCTTGAATCCAAGCCAACTTCTACTCATCCATGGAATTCAGAAGAGAGGCCATTCAACAATTTTTTTTTTTCTCAGAGATAGATGTCCTTCTTAGGAATTCCAGTACGTCCTCCTCACGGTATCGGGTGCCTTCTTAGTGTGCTAAGGAGTTCAACGATTCTCAGCGCAACATCTAGTGATAGATCGATATCCGCGATGAATGAAAATTATGCCACTGCCAAGAGAACCATTCACAAAGGATTCTGCATCCACTGCCACATCTCCAATTCAGGATTTAACGATGCCTCTCCAAGAGCTACTTCATCTGCAACAACGCAAAGCTCCAACACCCATTCAACTTGATACACACTTCCAATTATCGAAGTTTACGAGCCAAATGAATGGAACAATGTTGATTCTTGGCTTCATAGTCTTGCCACATACTTCTGTGCATGTCCTGATATGATAGAAGGCATGAAGCTTCAAATCGTCGGTTTGCAACTTGGGGGCATTGCACAAACATGGTGGGACACTCAGTTGGAGAATTATTCCTGCATCATGGACAAAGGTGACCCAGTCGAGACACCGACACCACACATTACGACGTGGGATGGATTCTATCAGGCTCTCAGAGAGTGCTTCTATCCACCAGGCTATCGCCAGAACCTCCTCACCAGATGGTTGTAGCTCTGACAACTTTCTAATCAGCCTATCCATGCATAAATCGACATCTTCTTCAAACTGCAGATCCAACTCCACATCACCGATCTAGAAGAGGTATTGATTGTCAAGTTTAATTCTGACTTACTGTTAAGCATCTGTTGTGAAGTACATATGTTTGATAGACCTTCCTTGGACAAGGATTTTCTTTAGGCCTTATTCATGAAACAAAAGGTGGTATGTCGACTCTGTTCTCCTCAAGCTTGAGTTGGACCATCCACTCTTGGTAATTCTCCTACTCTTCCATCAGTTGGCCCACAGTCCTTCCCGCCTCATCCCATAATGCATATTAGTGTTCTTACCATAAAACCAATTTACACTCTTCTGTTGACTGTTGCACACTTAAGAATCTATGCGCCAATAAAACTTTGTTTGTCGAGATTGCTCTGATTGACTCCCATGCAAATCCTGAAGTATTTTCCCTTGATAAGCCTACTGAAGCAGATCCATACCTCATTTTAATGACCGCCAATGAACCATACACATCTACTATTCCTCTCTTCACTCATAATTGCCAGATCAAACACAAATTGGCCACCCTCATTATGGACAATGGCAGCCAAAAGAACCTCGTCTCACAATACATGGTACAATTCCTTCGAGTACTACCCACTACATCAAACCCAACCCCATGCCAACTTGGTTGGGTACAAAAGGGCGGCCCTCGCCTCACACTTTCTAGGTGCTGTGTGGTCACCTTTTCCATTGGTCCATATCGTGATACAGTCACATGTGATGTCTCCCCTCTGGATTTTGCAAACTTATTACTCGACTTCCCCTACCAACAAGCCTGACATGCTGTATACCATGCCAAATCCCACCAATATCATCTACAACTGGATGAATGCACCTATGTTCTCACATCATCTGCTCCTAATCCCACTCCATCATTTACCAACAAAGCAACAGTTAAGCAAATCAATATCAATAAATGTGTCTCCTTGTGCTTAGTGCACCCTATTAAATCCGATAATTTGTCCACTCCTACACCTTCGGACATGCTCCCTTTGATTGTTGAATTTTTCGTTGTTTTCACAGAGCCCACATGATTACCCCCATCTCACTCTATTGAGAATTTCATTGGCCTCATACCAAGCACATCCTTACCCAATGCCCCTTCCTACCACCTCGCGCCTCAAGAAGCTTATGAAATTGAATGCCAAATTAGCCAACTTCTGGAATCTAGACACATAAAGCCTTCACTATCACCCTATGCATCCCCTGCCTTTATTATCCCAAAGAAAGAAACTTATGAGTGGCGCCTCGTAACTGACTATCGTGCCCTCAATAAAGCCATTGTTAAAAACCAATATCCCCTTCCCCAGATCGAGGATTTGTTGGACCACCTATAAGGGGCTTGCTTCTTCATTAAGAAAGACTTGATAGACGAGTATCGTCAAGTGCGCATGCAGATAATCGACACTTGGACGACAACGTTCAAGACCACATTTTGGCTTTTCGAGTGGATGATAATGCCATTCAGACTAACGAATGCACCAACCACATTTATGCACATCATTAATGACATCTTTAGAACACACCTGGGTAAGTTTGTCATTATTTGTTTGGATGATATTTTGATCTTCAGTAACTCTTGGCAAGACCATTTGCAACGTGTGTGCAAAGTGCAAGAATTGTTGCATGAACATAAGTTGCAGGTGAAAGAAAAGAAGTCCTTCTTTGGACAAAATTCCATCCAGTACTTTGGATTCATAGTAGATACCTAAGGTGTGCACCGAGATCCCTCAAGGGTGAAGACTTTGGAGCAACAACTAGCACCCTCCAACATGCACGACCTCAAAAGTTTCATGGGGGGCATCAATTTCTACAGAAAATTTGTCTCCCACTTCTCATAACTAGCTCGACCTTTGCATCAAGTGTCACATCAAGCAAATTTTCGGTGGTCTTCAGAGTTTGAGCATCATTTTATGAAATTGAAGAAAACATTATGTTCATCCTCTGTTCTGAGACCGTTGGACATAAATGAACCCTTTGAGATAGAGACAAATGCCTCTCAATTTGCCATTGGGGTTGTACTTAAACAGGGAGGTCACCTGGTAGCGTATCACTCTGATACTCTTACATAATCCAAAATCAACTACAACACATATGACAAGGAATTTTATATCTTGGTACAAGCACTCAAGCAATGGCGTCATTACATTCTAGGTAAAGATACCATCCTACATATCAACCACCATCCATTGATATTCATCAATTCACAAAGTAATATGTAGGAACAATTCCATTTAAAGTGGGAAACGTATCTTCAACAGTTTCACCTGGTTATTAAATATAAGAAGGGGACCTCCAATAAGATGGAAGACTTGTTAATGTAGATTTCAACCTTGTACAATATTTTACTGCAAACAAATTTTCAATAAAAGAACAAAAAAGATACAATGGCAAATACACACATTACACAGGATTTTCCTCTTGAAAACCCAAATCGATAAAACCAACATATTCTATATTCATTCACTTCATACATTGTTTACAATACAATATAATTATAGGAGCCAACGACGTCCAAAACCCTAATCCAATAACCTCGATTAGTCAACAACCTTAATCCCTTAACCAGAAATAGAAAACCATGGGCGAAAAACCATGTGCTGAAAAACCGCCCAAAGAATGGACACGAAAACTGCCCAAAAAAGTGCCCCCCCCCCACCTCACTCCCTGCATGCTCAACACAACGTAAACACTAGTTCTAGTCATGCAAAGAATATAACACATATTCAAAATTCTCCCACTTGTTGTTTTCTTTGCATACAGGGGGTTACAGGGTTACATAGTCAACAATCCAGTGCAACAATGCCCATAGATCCTCTACACCAAGATAACTTCTTAGTGCTCACAAATTTTGTTAATGAATCTGCAACATTCTTCAAAGTGTCCACCTTCATCAACAACACCTTCATTACATTTTGGGTAAAGAGACCATCCTGCATACTGAACACCATCCATTGGTATTCATCAATTCCCAAAGTAGGAACAATGTCATTTAAAGTGGGCAACGTATCTTCAACAATTTCACTTGGTTATTAAATATAATAAGGGGATCTCCAATAAGATGGTAGACTTGTTAATGTAGATTTTAACCTTGTACAATATTTAACTGCAAACAAATTTTCAATAAAAGAACAAAAAAGTTACAATGGCAAATACACACATTACATAGAGATTTTTCCGTTGGAAACCCAAACCGGGAAAACCAACATATTCTGTATTCATTCACTTCATACATTGTTTACAATACAATATACATATAGGATCCAACGGCATCCAAAACTCTAATCCAATAACCTAGATTAGTCAACAACCCTAATTCCTTAACCAAAAATAGAAAACCATTGGTGAAAAACCATGTGCCGAAAAACTGCCCAAAAAATGGACATGAAAAACCACCCAAAAAAGCAACCCCCCCTTTTACCCCCTGTGCACCCAATGCAACGTAGACACCGGTTCTAGTCGTGCAAAGAATAGAACACATATCCAACATTCTCCCACTTATTGTTTTCATTGCATACTAGGGGTTACAAGGTTACATAGTCAACAATCCAAGGCAACAATGCCCATAGATCCTCTACACCAAGAGAACTTCTCAATGCTCACAGATTTTGTTAATGAATCTGCAACATTCTTCAAAGTGTCTACCTTCCTTAGGAACACCTTCTTTTCTTCAACCATGTCTCTCACAAAATGATATTGAACATCAATGATATAACCCTTTGATATTAATCGAGCTTTGTATTTCTCCACTTTGCCTTCTGCATTCAACTTCCTTTTAAATACCCATTTGATTCCAATGGGATTTCTTCCAGTCGACAACTCCACTAGATCCTAAGCCTCATTCTTATCCAAGGCTGTCATTTCTTCAACCATTGTCTTTTTCCAGAGTTTTCCATCCTCTGAATCTACTTCCTCCCTAACAGTTCTAGGATCACCATCAGTAATAGACAAAGCAAAATTTGAATGAAAATTAGGTGGAGTATACCTTTCTGGTAACTTTTTTTCCCGTACCGATCTCCTCAATACTGTAGTATGAGGATCTTCTTCTTCTGATTCCTGTTCTTCTGTAGACTCTGATTCATCACCCTTTGGATCAATCTCTATTTTTTCTGGTTCTTCCTTACTTGGTAGGACTTTCTATTTGACAACATACTTCATTTCTCTAAATACCACATCTCAGCTATACACAACCTTATTAGTTTATAGTTTCCAAAGCTTATAACCTTTGACAACATATTTATACCCAATAAAGATACACTTTTACACATTCTTATATAGCTTACTCATGTTTTCCTTTGAAAAATGAACATAGGCATCACAACCAAATACCTTCAGATGCGCGAGAGAGGGTTTCTTACTAGTGCATACCTTGTGTGGAGTCTTGTCATCCAATATTGATGATGGTGATCGATTGACCATGTAACATGCAATACCCATTGCCTCTACCCAAAATTCTTGCCCTAACCTGACACCACTAAGCATGCACCTTGCTTTTTCCATCAACGTCCTCTTCATCCTTTCTAGAACTCCATTCTCTCGAGGTGTATAAGGAGTAGTCTTTTGCCTCGCTATACCGAATTTCTTACAAAATTCTTCAAATTCATTCTCGCATAACTCTCCACCATTATTTGTCCTCAACACCTTAATTCTTTTCTTTGTTTGATTCTCAACAAGAGCCTTAAACTCTTTAAAGCTGTCAAGAACTTCAAATTTYTTCCTAGGGAAATATATCCAAGTATTCCTCGAGAAGTCATTTATAAATGAKACATAGTACACATATTTTCCCAATGATGGAACCGTCACAGGTCCAAACACATCCCTGTGCACTAGCTGTAAAATTCATTCTGCCCTCGTTGCACGAGAGGGGAATCTTACCCGATTCTGCTCCCCATATACACAATATTTAGAGAAATCAAAATCCAGAGAGATGTTAGACATACCTTCAACCATACCTTTACCATGTAGTAGTCAAAGACCCTTCTCTCTGATATGCCCCAGTCTTTAATGCCACAACATAACCTTTTCTCCATAGACTGTAGGAGTTTTTTCTTCTTATGCTTCAATACCAGGAATAATGAAACTATTACACCCATTACTAATAGTGCTTCATTGCAGCTTATACAGAGTTCCGACCTGAACTCCCTTCAACAACACCATTTCTCCTCGAACCATCCTGTATGTTTCTTTTTAAAACATTGTTTTTACCCCTGCATCGTCCATTTTGCTTACAAAAATCAAATTTTTGTCCAATCTTGGGATGTGCAGAACACCAAGCAGTGTTATAATCCTTCCATCTATGAGCCTCAACTTGACTTTTCCTCATCCTATGATTTTGGTTGTCGATTCATCACCTAGGAAAACATTACCTCCATCATACCTTTCATATTCACAGAACTACTATGATCCAAGTGGATATCGATGGCCACCCACCTTTTCCAACTGGCTCAAAACAATTTTCTCGCAATCTTGGTAATTTACTATTTTTAGCAGTTTTTAACTTCTGGGGCCATTTTGAGGGCCTAAATGAAGATTTCTTGGCATATATCTCTTCAATGATAGCCAGAGGCTTTGATTGAGCCCCCAAAATGAATATCCTCGACGATAACTTTCCAACAAGCTATCGTGCGCCCCAAACAAAAATTGTATGCCAAAGTTGCACCCCTGAGAAGTTGATACACCAAACTACCCAAAACGGGATCGACAAAACTGTTGGCTTTTCGTTTTTTAGGATTAGGGTTTTGGATTTTCTTTATGATAAAAAGACCTTTGGAGCCTCATTGTAAAATCATCTTCATGTGAATGCGAGTAGCGGACACATCTCTTCTCAAAGATAAGCACCATTCTAGCGAGTCTCTCACTCTGTATTTTTACAGTCTTTGTACATTCTCGCTCATTAATAGAAAATTGTGTATTATTGTATCTCTGTGTTTATGATTTCTTCTTTGATACATTTCTGTTATATTATTGGATATTCGAGATATCTATGTGCATTGCTTTATTATATCTCCGCTCTCATTTCGTGTAGAAAATAATCCAGATCAGTGGTATTAGACTAGGCTGCTCTTGATAATTTTCAGTGCATGTCCTCGACGAGGTCCGAGTATAGCAAGTTTCATAACTTCTCCGACAGAGAAAAGATCACCTTCTCACTCCTTAAGGCTCTCCCCCATGTCAAACATTGGTGGAAAACTTACTAGGAGCAAAGTTCCACAGAGGAGTCTGGAATATATGGGGCCGAGCCCACTTGTGATTTTTTTGTGGATGCGGTAAAGGAACAATATTAACCTGTTGGAAACTATGAGGACTAGTACATGAGATGGACCACACTACGACAAGAGAGGGACCAAGAAGTTCCAGAGTTCACCAATACCTTCCATACCTTACGCACCAAGCTGGGTATCAAAGACTCCGAACGACATTTGGTTCTGGAATACCGTGGGGGTCTACACAAATACATCCAAACTGAAATGGATTTTTTGGACATCTCATCACTCGGTGCTGCTTATCGATATATTGTTAAAATCGAGCAGAAATTTAAGCACTAGAACAAACGGGAGTTCGGGTCTGCAAATCCGCAACAACCAAAGTATGATAAAGATGACCCTAACAAACAGTCTCCCAAAAACCAGTCCAAGCCACAAGAAAAGAAGGGTCATGGAAAGACAAAGAAGGACACCAGAAAATGGTGTGATTTCCACAAAATCCCCTAGCACAACACTAATGAATGTCCCTCAAGACAATCATTGGTGGCCGAGATCAAAGACAATGGGTCGAACCCTGATTCAAAATCTGATTAAGAAAACATTGATAGAAGACAGATCATCGACGCAAACCCCACTGCTATTATTGCGACCACAACAATTCAACCAAAAGAACCCACAGATCCTTAAGTGAGGGAGCACCTTTCTCATTCACAGATGTGGGTGAAGGGGACCCCACTGCATTTTATTGTTGATAGTGGAATCTAGAAGAACCTCATCTCAACAGAGGTCGTCAAACAATTGAGATTGTCGACAACACCGCACCCACAACCATACAACATTGGGTGGCTTCGCCAGGGACGAGATCTTCATGTCAGCCAACAGTGTCGATTGTCATACGACATCCAGCCCTTCAAAGATGAGGTATTATGTGATGTTTCCCTGCTGGATGTTTGTGATGTTCTCTTGGGCCAACCATATATGTGGAAGCACCATGTTATCTATGAGTTTCGACCCCGTAGTGTCATTGTTACTCCAGGGGGTCATCTCTACAGGATACCGAAGGTAGTTCCAACTACTGTCCCACCTAAATAATGTCGCAAGATAGTATCTCATACTACAAAATTCAGCTTCTTCACAATCTGTTCAAAAGATGAATAGAATGATAATGCAACCACTACAACCTCGACCCAAACACCTTCTATCCAACAGAAGCATGTCGGCAAGATTGCATCAAAGTGTAAATATTCCTTCTACACACAGGAATCTCATGTAGCCAGACTGGTTAAAAAGGTCCAACCCTTCCAGTCACAGGTTCGCGACAACCTTCAACAAGCTAAGCAACAGAACTTCTCAGGCAAGCAGCTCATCAAGATGCAGATTCAACAAACGCTTTTCCCTCTCCCCCGAACACTCAATGCAATGGAGACCATTGCTTCCTAGGGAGGAAGGATTGATCCAGGTGGATATTGGTGGCCACCCACCTTTTCCAACTAGCTCAAAACAATTTTTTGGCAATTCACTATTTTTAGCAGTTTTTAACTTCCGGGGCCATTTTAAAGGCCTAAATGAAGATTTTTTGTGATCAATATTCTCAATGATAGCCACAAACCTTGATTGAGCCCCTAAAATGAATTTCCTTGACGATACCTTTCCAACAAGCTATCATGCGCTCCAAACATAGATCATATGCCAAAGTTACGCCCGTGGGAAGTTGATACACCAAACTACCCAAAACGGGGTCCACAAAACTGTTGGCTTTTCATATTCCAGGGTTAGGGTTTTGTATTTTCTTTATGATAAAAAGGCTTATGGAGCCTCATTGTAAAATCATCTTCTTGTGAATGGAAGTAACAAACACATCTCTTCTCAAAGATAAGCTACCACCATTCTAGCGAGTCGCTCACTCTATATTTTTACAGTCTTTGTACATTTTCGCTCATTAATAGAAAATTGTGTATTACTCTATCTCCGTGTTTATGATTTCATCTCTAATACATTTATGTTATATTACTGGATATCCGAGATATCTCTGTACATTTCTTTATTATATCTCCACTCTCATTTCGTACCGAAAATAATCTGGATCAGTGGTATCGTCGAGGAGATTCATTTTGGGGGCTCAATCAAAGCCTTTGGCAATCATTGAGAAGCTCGAACCCAAAAAATCTTCATTTAGGCCCTCAAAATGGCCCGTAAGTTAAAAACTGCTAAAAATAGTAAATTACCAAAATTGCCAAAAAATTGTTTTGAGCTAGTTGGAAAAGGTGGGTGGCTATCAATATCCACCTGGATCATACTCCCTGTGGGGAGTCATATGAAAGTATGCACCTGAGTCAATTAGTCATGCCTCATGACTTGCATGTGTGCTTGAAGAAGCCAAGTACACATCTTCTCCTTCTTCCTTGGATGTATTTTCTTCTGTAGAGGGAGCACCTTCATATCCCTTCACTTTCTCAATGCTTTTGGATCTAAATTGCTTCTTGAAGTGCCCTTCTTTTCCACATCTTCGACATACCTTTACAAACTTTCTAGGAGATTAGATCTACCCTTAGACTTAGTTCTCCCACTTGAGGACTTATATCTATTCCTTTCCAGGGAGCATCCTCTTGCAAATAATGCATATGTTCTCTATCCTTCCATGTTCTTTCGTATCATCTCCTTCGACAAGAATGAGATGACATCATTGAAACTCAAGGTAGTTGTATTACTACCTATGGCCACAACTAAATTATCCTAGGAGTCTGGTAAAGAGCACAGTAAACTAATACACTTATCTTCCTCTGAAATTTTATTCTCAACATATAATATCTAACTTACCACAGTATTGAATGCATTCAGATGCTTTGTCACTGAGTCTCCATCTCTCATCCTCATGTTATATAGTTTCTTTTGCATGAACTGTTTATTTACCAGGGACTTAGACTGATACAAGTTCTCTAACTTATTCCATAACTCCTTGGATGTAGCTTCCCCTGACACATTCGATAATACTAAATCTAAGAGACATAATCAGATTGTGCTCTTCACCTTCCAATCCAACTTTTTCCAGTCATTTGCTGACGTTCCTGTAGGTGCAGTACCTGGATCCACTGTGATGCACTGATCTTTGTTGACTAATAGATCTTCCCTCTTGAGCTTCCACAACTCAAAAATTTTCCTATTAAATTTCTCAATCTTTATTTTCGAACTGCTCACCATTTCTTTTCACTTTAAGAATCAATAACGCAGATCTCCCACTATAACAAGGCTTATCACAATCCTGAACCAAACCCCTGACCACAAAGGCGTCCCCCTGAAGCCAATAATTGCTCTGATTCCAAATTTAGATTTTAACCTTGTACAATATTTTACTGCAAACAAATTTTCAATAAAAGAACTTAAAAGATACAATGGCAAATACACACATTACACATAGATTTTTCCCCTGGAAACCCAAACCGGGAAAACCAACATATTCTATATCCATTCACTTCATACATTGTTTACAATATAATATACATATAGGAGCCATCAACGTCCAAAACCCTAATCCAATAACCTGGATTAGTCAACAACCCTAATTCTTCAACCGAAAACATAAAACCATAGGCGAAAAACCATGTGCTGAAAAACCGCCCAAGAAAGCACCCCCCCTCTTACTCCCCTGCGCGCCTGACGCAATGTAGACACTAGTTCTGGTCATGCAAAGAATATAACACATATCCAACAATTAAGTCATCCCCAAATGCAAGTTATGCACTTTTTAGAAGTGTGTTGTGCAACTTATGATGCATGGAAGGACATGTATGCAACAGATCCATGTTTTAGAGAAGTCTGGCATGCTTTGCAGCAACCTACAATCATCAACCAAACTCCATTTCTTGACTACACCATCCGTGAAGGGTGGCTCTACAAACTCAATCAGTTATGTGTGACATAGACTGAAGACCGTCTCATTCTAATCTGAGAAGCACACGCCTCTTCTTGCGACGAGCATTTTGACACAGCCAAAACCATCCTCAATCTCAAATGCCATTTCTACTAGCCTGCACTATCCAAACAGGTGGAAAAATTCATTTGTACTTGCTCCCTCTTTTCACAAAGTAAGCCATCTAACCTTCTCCATGGTCTCTACCAACCTCTACCAATTTCTTCTCGTCCATGGGAATCCATTTCCATGGACTTTCTGAGTGGTCTCCCTACCACATTTTACAAGTATGATGCTATTTGGGTCGTATTTTTTTGATTCTCTAAGATGACTATGTTCCTTCCATGTAATAAAACCACAACTGTTGTGCAAACTGCCAACCTTTTTTTCCATCATGTGTGGCCCCATTTCGGCTTACCTAGTAGTATCATTTCAGATTGTGACTCCCGCTTCCTCAGTACCTTCAGGCGTACTCTATGGTCTTCGCTTGGATGCCAACTTCGTTTCTCCATTGCATTTCACCCCCAAATCAACGGTCAAACAGAATTTGTCAATCACACTCTATTCCTCTCTCTTCACAATTGATTTTCCAAAAACAAGTAGTGGGACTCTTATCTACACGTCATTCAACACAGTTATAACAGGGCCACCCACTCCTCCACAGGCTTCTCACTCTTCAAGGTTTGTCTGGGATTTCAGCCAAGTGCTCCCTTAGAGTTACCACTCACTCTTACATCCCCAGGGTCTGCATGACAACAACAAGAGAAACAATCAACGCAGAGTTTCATCCATAACATTGCACAACGACATTCCCAAGTAGCAGAGGCGTTGAAAGCAACACAGGAGTGTGCCAAGCAGAAGCACAATAAATGACGCACACCATTGGTTTTTTAGCCTAGCAATCGAGTATGGCTATCATTGGATAAGCATAACTTCCGAGGACAACATCATAAGCTCCACCCTTTCCACTATGGTCCATACACCGTGCTCTAAAGAATTGGAGAGAATACTTATCGCTTGGACTTGCCACCACAACTTGGCATCCACGATGTGCTCGACATCAGCAATCTCAAGCTGTTCGAGCCACCACTCCTTGAGGAAACCATTACGGTACATCATACAGTGTACAATATACCATATTTTCAACCTCCTCTGCTCACATACACCATTCTAGACTCTTGGACTCGCAACACTCGCCAACAACACTATGTTTCCTACCTTGTGGGCCGCAAGGGACATACACCTATGCATGCCAAGTGGATGTCTCCAACAACATTGCAATGTTCTTTCCCTCACTTGCTGGTGAAAGTAGGGACACTTCCAAATCTAAACAAGGAGGAATTGGGCCACCAAAGAGGGCGCCCTCACTTGCTAACTGAAGCAGGGATGCTTCCAGATCTAAACAAGGAGGAATTAGGCCACCAAAGAGGGTGCCCATAGTTGTTTCTACTGTAAAACTGCCCTCGTTAGTCCAACTGAGTAGGGAAGTTCCTAATAAAGAATTAGCATGATTTTTTCGTTAGGCAGTTAACTAAATAGAAAGTGAAACAACGCTTGTCAGTCAGAAATAAAGTATCAAGTCTCTTGTTGTTGTTGTAAACAAAATTCGTCCAATATGATAAAAATGGTGTCCTCTTGTTGAAATACAATGAATGGTCATTTACTTCTCACTTCCAATGTTCTTCTTTCATTCTACGTACTTGTGTTTGTGCAACATTTATATTCTTGTGTACCAGTCTCGTTGTTGCTGCATTTTTAATTTTTATAGATAGAATTGTGTATCACAAATGTACCATCTTTCATGATTACGGACACTTAGCCAAACGTTGCCCCAAATTCAAAGAAAATCAACCATTACAGAATAACACAGATCAAGGATTCAAACAAGTTTTAAGAAATCACAAGAATTAGCATCCCAGGGGGACTCCGCCTGATGATAGGTCTCATCTCCCATATAATCCCTCCAATAATAGGTTCAAAGCTCTCGAAACTCAAGATGAAGAAAAAGAGGGCTCAGAGGAGGAATATTCTCAACAAAATGACCCAACGATCATTTCGAAGCCACCGAAACAAGTACAAAATAATTCAAAAATATTAGCTAAAGGAAATGTGGCCTTACCCGAGGAAGCTCATATTCGCAGGGGAAGGTTCTAGTTCCAAATTCAATGGATAGGCCACCAATTGGGGTTTCACTGGCCCTCCTAAAAAAGGGCCCACCTTTAGTGGGTGAGGAGAATGGTGAAGCAGGGGAAGGAGAAGAGAAATATCCCTCATTTGCATAAATATTAAGGAAGAACTCATGTCCTTCTCCTCCTTTAATAAGAGGAAGGAAATCAAACATAAATCGTAGAGAGAAGAAACTAAATTAGGAATCACAGGGTGATCTTGGAGCACTCTGGATAACATTGTATATAGCGATGGGATAGTTTAGCACATCTGTTAATTATGTTTTACTTTTGCATTTTCTTATGTAACCAATTTGTAAGGATTTATTCTTGCGATCAAGAGACATAAAGTATGAATCTAGGGAAGTCTTGGGCTCGGTTGATAAAAGACAACCTGTAAATTTTTCTCCCTTTTCATTACAGTATAGCTACTGCACTAATAATTCTGAAGAATGTATCTCTTCTGCGTGACTCCATGCAACTTTTATCAATACAATTTCCCCAATTTTTGTTAAAAAAAAAACAAGACCTTATGCTTAAGAAATTTAAGGTTTACCCTCAACATTAACATTACATTTAAGAACCTACACAAATAGTTAAATATCCCACCTAATACATATTATAGAAAATGCTTCATAGTGATCAGTGATTATAGTGTAAAGGTTTAAAGCTCTATAGCAGTGAGTTTAAGTTTTACCATACTCGTCCTATCAAATTCATCATGCAAATCATAAAGTAGAAGAACTTCGAGACCACTTATTAATCAAAATGCCTTACCACATCATTTAACAAGATGACATATACATTAATGCACATGGACAATCCTTTGTTTTACATATAAAGAAAGCAAGGGATTCATACTAGAGTGACTATAGAGTATAAAATCCATATAACCATTACAAGTGTTAACAAACACTTTAGACAATTTAATCCCTAGCTAATTTGAATAGTAAAGGGGTACAATTTGTTAGTGCCTTTTTATTTGTAGACCTACATTCACAGTATGAAAACCACCCTTCATATGTATATGGAGTTTGATCAAATCATATGACATTGGTATTTTTTGGACTTTTAAAAACTTTAACCCACTTCATATCCACAACTTTAATATGATTATGAAAAGAAAAATAATCTAGATAATAATTGTCTTTACAGTGGTTTAGAACAAAATATTTATAGTATGGGAAATGATGGTAGTATCCTCTTCCTAAGAGAATTTAATGCTGAACAATAAATAATCAAGTTATTCTTTAAGCATTGGTTAACCCTAATCCTCTATGGCTAGATGATGATCTTGTTTTAGCTAGCATATATAAAAGAAACTCTAGACACTTGCTTGAGAATTTGTTTGGTATCGAGCTAATCAAGCTCTACAGTTCTCAAGATTTAATCATTTGCAATGGTTTAATGAAGTGGCCAAAATCCGATCGAATGAATTGTACTCATGGGATTGGCAGTAGTGTTGTAGTTTATGTGATTAACAAATTTTACCTCTTAAACAACCATGAACCTGACTCTCATGATAGACCTTTAACCTTAACTCTATCATGCACAAAACCCCCATTGAAGAGAATTATAATAACCAAAGGCACTTGATTTTTGACAAAAATAAAGCTAATCTTTTTTAAAGGATTTAAGTAATGAACTGAATTTCATATCAAATCAGAACAACATTGATGATCACTATCATAATTTTACGACAACCATCTCTATTTCCATAAACAAGTTCTCTATCAAGGTGTAATATAAAAAGGAAAATAGAATGACCAACCCTTGGTATGATAAAGA
Organism: Picea mariana; assembly: GCA_032191745.1. Taxonomy (NCBI): domain Eukaryota; kingdom Viridiplantae; phylum Streptophyta; class Pinopsida; order Pinales; family Pinaceae; genus Picea; species Picea mariana. Next base: position 896,039 of record JASDQU010100442.1, on the reverse strand, counting down.
GTGTAAGATTGCTAGAAAACTCATCAGGGATGCTTCTGATAAGTCCTTAAAATATGACAAGATAAATAGATACAAAGCCCCAATCAAAAGGGAAAAAGGTACTATATAAATAGAAAGCACGAAAAGCTTTTGCACCTATCTAAGTTAGATCCTAAGAAATTTTGGAGGTAAATTTTGACTAGAAAAACTAAAGAAAACAATACGATTACCTTGAGGGAATAGAATTCCCACCTTAAAAATCTTTACGAATCCCCTAATGTCATGGAAAACATTCAAACCATTTCTACAAAAAATAAGTTTTTTTTCGATAGACGACATAGAGTTTGGGGTTAAGTGACTCATAAAAGGGAAAGCTAATGACATTGAAGGCTACCAAGCAAAAATATTAAAAAATGGAGGACATATCCTCATCCCTCAAATTCATAAGCTCTTCAACTTAGCGGTCAAGTAGGTCTTCCCTAGATATTAGACTCAAAGATTCGTTGTACCTATTTTTAAAAGTGGGGATGAAAACAATCCCTCTAATTATAGGACTAGTGTGATTAGTCCCCTTTTAGTCAACACGTGGCTAGAAATCCATGGAAAAAGAGCTAAAGGCCAAGCCAAATTTAGGGGTTATCATTCAATTGTGGACCACCATGTTATGCTTAGGATTATTGAGGAGGAGTGTTGCAATAATAAAACTAATCTCCTATGTTGTTTCATTGACTTTGCAAAAGCTTTAGACATAGTAATGAGGACTAACATCTGGAATAGGTTAGAAGAGATAAAAGTTCCTTTTGAGTTGAGAGTTGTTGTAATAAGGTTGTATGAGAATGTCATTGGTGTTGATTTTTTTATAGAGAGTTGCCTCGTCTTTTGCAAACATAGATTTAATAGCCGACACACATCTCTACTCTTATACCCTCTACTTACATGCACTCGCTCTGGTAGTGGGTTTTCCCCATATAGATCACCGAGCAAGGTGTCAGAAAGAGTAAGAGTAGAACTCTCCCCTAACAGATCACCGATACCTAGTCATTGACGATAATGTTCTTGATTTTGCTACTACGAGTACGCTTGCGAGAAGCTCAAATGAGTTCTCCTATGGGAAACATGGTCATTGATTGAGATAAGAGAGCTCTGGATTTCATCGAGAGTGTCGCCACAAACACAAGCAATGTGCAAATTCATGTCCTCTCCTCGATCTTATTGAGAAGTGTGGACACCAAATACCTCAAAAGATACAACTTTAATGGACGAACTGATAGATCCACTTTCAAAGAGTGTCTGCGAGTGATAACTTATGATGATTTCCAGCTTGATATACGTCGTATTGTTAGCGGACACACTTCTCCCATTAATCCAATTTCTGAATTCATCACAAAGTACTAACAATTCTAGTCAATCAATTGCGTGAACATGTTGAGACCTCCCTCTTTCCTTGAAGTCTCCTGGTCCAAAACAACTACTACCACACCAACCATGCTTTTGTTCTCTATGTCTTGAAGGATCTCAACTCTGAATGAGAATAAATAAAATGCAAGTGATCTCTCTCATTTTCCTGGGCCCTCCCGCGAGGGAGTCAAGCCTAGTCTCGCTCTGATGCCATGTTGATTTTTTTATTATAGAGAGTTGCCTCATCTTTTGCAGACATAGATTTAAGAGACGACACACATCTCTGCTTTGATACCCTGTTGATTTTTTTATATGAGATAATATGAGATCGATATATTATTACAATGATGAGTGTTCCACATATAAATAACATATGGTGACCATCCATGAAAGGATGCGTCCCTTGGATAATCAATAACTATTTATTATCATCATTTACTTATTATATATTTTATTTAATAATCAATAATTGTATATTAATTATTAATCTAGGAGAATGTCTTCCTGATGTTGTCCAAACATCAACAATTGCCAAGTTTAAGAAAACTGAGGGTTGGTCAGAAGAAATTAATTGTAATATAGGAGTTAAGCAAGGTTGACCCCTATTCCCTACCCTTTTTGGCATCTACAATGACAATTTAAAGGGTTGTATCAACTCGACTTTCGCTAGTATAGTCATCATCCTTCTACTTTATGTTGATGATATTATTCTTATGTCGAGGAGTCCCTATGATTTCGACAACCAACTAAAAATCATCAAAGATTTAAGCTCTAGTATGAGTATGACTATTAACACTAATAAAATGAAGGTTATGATAACTAAATCCAAAAAGATCACTTATGTTAATTTTGTGTATGGCAACAACAACTTGGAAGAAGTGACTTCATACAAGTATCTTGGAATCGATCTTCATTACAAGCTTGACTAGAACTATATCATTGGGAAAGGCATAAATGGAGGGTGAAAAGATTATTATAGCAAGTTTTAAACCTTTTACAATAATGCAATGCACACACAAATTATTAACACAAAAAATAAAACAATTGTAATCACACATATACACATAGATTTACCTTGGAAAACTAGCAACATGTTTTAGAGTTGCACCTCTAATTCTACTCATTATCCAACTTCATTGTTTAGAATACAATATATAGGATCCCATGGCATAAAAAAAAACCCTAATCCATTGACTCAAATTAGATTACAACCTTAACTCCTTAACCAAAATTTTAAAATCATGGGCTGAAATACGATGCACCACTAAACCACAAGACCTAGTTGTGCATCCTTCAATAAAAACAACTAATCTCCAAAAAATCTAACTTCTATATTTCTATTACTTTTCTCTTCTTATTTTTAGTATACCCCTAGCTCTCACTAGAGTTTTAATTTCCTCTAATTACTTCATTAAAATTCATTCTAGTAAATTATCTCTAGATAAACTCACAACTCTTTTTATCACTTATCCTCTATTCTTAAATATAATTAATTTTTAAAAGTTTTAAATATGATTAATAAATTATCTCTAAATAAACTCATAATCATGTAATGCTTCTTTTTATCACTTATCCTCTATTCTTAAATATGATTAATTTTTAGAGGTTTTATGCTTCTTTTTATCACTTATCCTCTTTTCTTAACTATGATTAATTTTTAGAGGTTTTAAATATGATTAATTTTTTAAAGTTTTAAAAATTTTACTTCAATTTTTAAAGTTTTAAAAATTTTACTTCAATTTTTAAAGTTTTCCTTCACATTGATTGATAACTTTCAAGGTCAAACTCCAAATGGACTTGAGATGCAAAATTTGGAATCATGAATATGTGATGCGATATATAACTATTTTTACTTTACCTATCTAAAAATTTACTTTGGAATACCAGTTCTCAAGTTAATATCATAACATATCCTCTATTCAAATATTAGTAGGAAGTTCCTCTCTCTTATTGTGTTGAAGTTTATTGAATTTTATATTTATGGTAAATGGATACATACTTTTTTTTTTCCATGAATTTTTTTTTCTCGATATTATATAAAGTATAAGATCATTTACAATGCAAGTTAATCTCTGGAAAGTAAACAGTGAGCAGCGCACCAAATCAGTGAGCAGTGACCAGTGAGCATCGCACCATAACAGTGACAATAGAAACCAATACAGAAATCACAAGAACAGTTCAGTAAAACAAAGCCAGTCAACAGTCACCGCTAATTGGAGCAGAATCCAATAAACTCAGCCGATACAAAATATCAATAGCAAAAGGACACCAGTCAATGGTCTTCAGTCAGTTGATAACACAGTCGATACCTTCAATGAAGTAATGGACCAGTCGAACTGTCAGTAGATTTTTAGAATGGTGACAGGACTCTCAATCTCTCTATCACTGTGGAAGATAGAGAGTCTCCCAGCCTCTTCAATTAACGATCTCTTTGAGAGGGTGTTTGCCTCACGGTTGTAAGCCTTGGGAAAGTGCTGGTAGCTGATATTTGTGAAACCTTTGGAGAGATCCCGAGTCTTATGTTTTCAGCAATCGACATGGATTGCATGGAGCTTGGCCTTATTGATGATCCAGTCAATGATGACTCTCGAGTCACCGCGGATGAGTAGATGATCAATAGACCATAAAGAAGCAAGCCAGAGGGAAGTCCAAAGACCCATGAGCTCCGCTTTTGTGTTTGATCCCGGCCCGCAGTTTAAATACCATTTAGTGATTCTCGTAGGATGAGCTTTGAAATAACCACCAGCTCCACAGTAAAGGCCATTAGAGAGGGCCGCTCCGTCGAAACACGCCAGGGTGTGCCCAACTGGCAGAGTAAGATCGATCGCTGTGAGGAGCGAGGGCCTAATAGAAGATGGCTGCCAGCTGAAGGTGGCCAGGACTCTGTGAAGGACAGCTAGCGGAGAGGGTGTCCAATCCTCAAACAGTGAATTGTTTCGCTCGATCCAGAGGTGCCAACTTACATGGACTGCCAGACAATTCGGCGAAGATTTATTCAATTTCCACGAATTGAAGCAATCAAAGATTGTATCGCCTTCCAGGAGTAAGGAAGCTTAAAAAAAATTAAAGTTTTGTTCCAAACTTCCTTCGAGAACTCACAGTGAATTAAAAGGTGAGGAATGTCTTCCTGTGCATGGCGGCAGAGTGGGCAGATCCCGGGACCTTCCCAGCCCCTCCGACGAAGCGAATCCCAAGTTAGGATCTTTCCTTTTCCAGCCAGCCATATGAAAAGCTTTAATTTAAGAGGCATCTTCCAATTCCAGAGCTGAACGATCCAAGAATAATCAGTCGCGTGGTCCTGCTGTTTTTCCAGTGCTAAGTAAAGATTTTTAACAGAAATGATGCCTGAAGCATCCCCTCCAGCCCACAACAGGGCATCCGGCTCTGCTACCATAGAAATACCAGCACTATTAAGAGATGCGGTGTATCTGTTCCATTCAATAGCCTCCCCACCGCTAAGAGACAGCTCGGTACTCCCCTTCCATTTGTCCGGGAGATAGGGGGATCCACATGGAATACCAACCTGTGCGAGATGTATATAATTTGATGAGTGGAGCTTTGAACACAGGGCCTGCGAGAGAATCGAGCGGTCCTCCATACCTATAATTTTATCCCTTCCAATTTTAATCTCCGAACATGAGCCCGGCTTCCAACGGAGCCAATGGAGAATGACAGGAACAGATGCAACCAGACCCTTCTAGAACGAAGAAGCCCTCTTTAGCTGTAAAGTAGGCAGTCGAATCCAATCGCTGAGTCTCAAAGAGCCAATGTACTTATCAATAACAATGCGATGCCAGATACTATCGATAGTAACCGCTCTCCATAAGGAACTAGCCAAGAGAGTTGTATTGAAAGTAAAAATGCTTTTTAGACCCCAGCCACATGCCTTTTTTGGATTTGTTAGAGAGTCCCATCTGCAGAGGTGAAAGCCGTGTTTATTTCCAAGACCATTCCACAGAAAATTGGATGTGATTCTCCGGAGAGTGTTAATGGTCTTTTTTGGGATTCTTTCCAAGGTCATCCAGAAAACCGCCAGGCCTTCCAGCACAGCTTTTACCAGGGTTAGGCGACCCCCCATCGATAGCCAAATATTGCAGCAGCCGCCTATTTTTCTTTCAAAGAGTTTGACAAGCCAAAGCCACTCATCGGGCGAGGAAGCTCCCAACTTGAGTTGAAACCCAAGATACTTAAACCCTTCTCTTAGGTCAATAAAAGTGTAAGGAATGGAAATTTTGAAACAAAGAAGATCGGGCTCCGATAGTCCCCAGAAGTGCACTGTAGATTTTGATTGATTGATAGAGAGTCCTGAGACTGTGTAGAATTGGAAAAGCACCTCCTGAATAACAGTCCACTCTTCCATACTTGTGTTGATGCATACCATCATAGTGGAACGTAAGGGAAAAAAAGGAAATTATATTTGAGAGAATTTATCATATTAGTAAGATAAAAATGTGATAGCATATCTAGAAGAAGTTTAGAAAAGCTAGTGAGATTTGTTGTCTACTATGCTTGGGCATACTACATTCACGTGTTTATAATTTATTGTTATGGGAGATACCGTGACATAGCAATTTAAGTTGGTAGGGAGAATAAAATTAATGAATCTTAGATTCTCAAATATATTGATTTTACTCATGATCAATTATATTTATTCCTTGGAAATATAGTAAGCTATTTGTGTTGAGTTACGTGCATTTATGTTAATCAACATTGTAAATTTTTTCATAACCGAATGTTTCCTAAATTAAAGATTATAAGATCATAGTACCAACATATTACAAGATATAATTATCATCATATTGTAAATTGTGATACCAATAATGTAATCCTAACACCTATGTTACAAAGTAAAGGCCATATGACACTTTCGGTTAATTAGTTTTAATGCTTAAATATTACATACACATCCATCGTATTAATAATGGTTTAATGGCAGTGCAGTCTCTGTAAATTAGGAAATATACACTATTGAGTAAAAAATATACGTTGAACATTAAAACTTGGTATAACTAGATGCATAGATAATGAATAGTTTTTGTCAAAAGATAATTCATATAATAAAGAAAAAAACATTATTGTCTATGCAAAGAGGACAATGATAAGAATAAAGTAAAAGCAGTTAGCATAAAACTTCGTAAAAAAAAAAAAAAAAAAACTTTTCAATGTGGAGTAAAACTTAGTAAAACATCATATGTGCTGAGACTTTTGCTTTGAACATTTCTCCGCACAGGTATATCACACATATGTATGTCATTATTTATTAATGTGAAATGCACAATATGCAATGTGCAATTTATTAAATAATTATTAATTATTTAATATTACTTATTAGTTAGTTATTAACTATTTATTAATTATTTAATATTAAATAATTAATTATTTAAAATTGCAATGTGCAATGTGTTGCTGCTTATGTGCGAGGACTTTTGCACATGTATATCGGCACACAACATGGTTGCGTAGGCATACATGGTATATACAAATATTTTTACTTTGACGATTTGTCAGCATCTCGGCACAGGTATATCCCCGCATAGGTATGGTATTATTTATTAATGTGCAATGTGCAATTTATTAAACAATTATTAATTATTTAATATTATTATTTATTTTTTTATCACATATTATTTATTAATGTGCAATGCGCAATATGCAATGTGCAATTTATTAAATAATTAATTATTTAATATTATTTATTTATTTGTTTATTTTTCTTTGGAATAACTCTCGGGGAAACCCACAAGGCACTTCCCTTCATTTTGAGGATGGTACCCAGGGTAAACCGGATTTTTTAGAAAGTCGAGGCTTTTTCGATAGCATGCTCATTTAAGAGCTCAACATATCACTTGCAGAAATTGAATGTGGGTGGGGGGAAAACACCCCTCAGTACAAACGACTCGGGCTAAACCCAATTGACAACTTTATTAATTAGTTATTAATTATTGAATATTAAATAATTAAATAATGATTAATTATTTAATATTGCAATGTGCAATGAGCTGCTGCTTATGTGTGAAGATTTTTGCACATGTATATCCCCGCACAACCAAGGTTTTGTACTAGTACATCGTAGGTGTGGAGGCATTTGCTTTGACGATTTGTCTGCACCTCCGCATAGGTATTTCATCGCATAAGTATGGTATTATTTATTAACGTGCGATGGACAATATGCAATGTACAATTTATTAAATAATTAAATAATTATTAATTACTAATATTAATTATTAATTGCTTATTAATTATTTAATATTAAACAATTAATTATTTTATATTAAACCCCCAAATGGGGTGCTTCTGAGCTCAGCAAGCGACCAAGCCACGGGGAGGCCACCTGGCTAGGCGGCCAGCCACCTGGAGCCCAACCAGTCCCATCCCACCCTTCCCGTCACCTCATGGCTGTAATCTTGCTGCCGCCACCTTACAATCCTTCGATGCAAACCTTCATTCACACGAGTCAAAAGCTCTGAAACGTGGGCGACTTCATGGCGTTGCGTGCGGATCTCCCTTGGTCATTTCTACCCCTCCTCTCAGGCATTCCTAAAGTTGCTCCCGAGCACTTTGCTCACAATTCACCTCCCCTCTAGTGCAAAATTCATTTGGCTCTCAGAATCGCAAGCTCGGGTCTCTGCGTCCTCTTTCCAAGACCGCCGCTGGCTTTTGACATGCCCTGCCTCATAGGCAAGGCTAAAAGGGGTGCCTCCTGGTATGAGGCCAGGGGAAGTAAACCGCCCACCCCCGACCATCCTCCTGAGGCCGACCTTCCCCCAGTCAGAGATCCAGCTGATGTACCCGTCCACGACCATCCTTCTGAGGCTTATTTTCTCCCTGCCATGGTTCCTGTCGATGCGATCACTCATGTTCTTCCTCCTGCAGCTGAGCTCCTCCCCGTCTTGGCCCCAATTGAGGCGCCCATCCCTTCACTCCATGAGACTACCGCTGAGATTTCTCCCCTCTCGAATCCATATGGCTGTAGGGTTGAGTGGTTCAAACTCTTTGGCAACTCGTTGGGCTATGCACCTCCCCCCCCTCCCCTCCTCGACATCCTCCACCTCCTCCTTCCCCNCCCCTCCACTTCCTCGGCCTCCCCGCTCTCAAACCTCCCTAACGACAGACACCAGGACCGCGCAGTGGACACAAACACCTTGAGCAACCTTCAAAGGGACCTGAGCGACATCAAATGAGACCTGAGGGAGCTCAAGGAAATTATGCTTGATATGCAACACAGAGACACCGACCGTTGGAGCCGGGTTGACAAGCTGATGGCCTTCCTCTAGGACCTCCGACAAGCAATGGCGGACCGCGACAAGGGCAAGTCATAGGTGCGACAAGTCTACACTGAGCCTAGGCTTGGACCAGGTTTCTAATTTTATTTTGCTCCATGTTTACGTCGCTCTTCGTCTACAAGAAACCATGGAAGGTTGGCCAGAGTTTTTTCTTATTTTGCATACTTCTGGTTATTAGCATCTACCCTGCGTGGCATCGACATGGCAAAAAATATTTTTTGAACAATCGGTAGCGGTGGTTTCCCGGAAGGGCACCGCTGCCACGTATGACTAAGAACAACACTATTTTTTGGTCCTAAGGGCAACAGTGGTTTCCCAGAAGGGCACTGCTGCCATGTATGATTAGGAACAATAGTCATATGTAACTCTTTCATGATTCAATACAAACACTAACTTACAAAAAAAATAAAATTATTTTATATTAAATAATTAATTATTTAATATTGCAATGTGCAATGCGTCGCTGCATATGTGTTAAGACTTAAATTATGGAAAAAATAGATAATTTTTTAGTCAACGCAAAAACTAATGGTGTGTAGAGACTTTTGCTTTGACTATTAGTCCATATCTCTGCATAGGTATATCCCCCGCACATGCATGTCTACTAGCGGTGCATATACGAGTAAAAAAAAACTATTTATTCTTTATTAAATAATTAATTATTTAATATTCTTTATTAATTAGTTATTAATAATGCACAATATGCAATGTGTCGAGACAATTGCATAAGTATATCTCCACATAGCTATGCTTCTGTACCCGTACATCATATGTGCATTATTTAATATTTTTTATTAATTAGTTATTAATTATTTAATATTAAATAATTAATTATTTAATATTTCAATGTGCAATGTCCCCGTGGTATAGAGCAGTTGGTGAGGGAGTGCGATGTAAAGGCACTTCGTAAGTGAAGTCACTGGTTCGAAACCTCTTGGGACACCTCAAATCCAACCATGTTAAGGGCTAGTGCGGTCCAGGCCAGGTGCGATCCTTGGGTGATTTTGATGGATTAGATGCCCCTAGGTCGTGGCATCTCAGTGACAGGCCAATCCCACAAGTCAGGGATATTTAGCTAACAAAAAAAAAATTTTCAATGTGCAATGGGCTGCTAATTATGTGTGGAGACTTTTGCACAGATATATCTCCGCACAACTATGGTTCCCTACCCGTACATCGTATGTGCATTATTTAATATTATTTATTAATTATTTAATATTAAACAATTAATTAATTATTAATTATTTAATATTGCAATGTGCAATGGGTTGCTTCAAATAATTAATTAATTATTAATTATTTAATATTTCACTATGCAATGGGCTACTGCTTATTTGCAGAGAATTTAGCATATGTATATCCCTGTACAACTATGGTTATGTACCTGTACATTGTATGTGCATTATTATATATATATATATATATATATATATATATATGGGACTTTATATTTCTATATATGGACAATAAAAGTACATTTGCACCAGAGAGGGTCTGCAATAATGGAAACCAGATCTCTCTTCAATGAATATCTAAAAGTAGACATGCAAGGGTGATCCAGGTGGATATTGGTGGCCACCCACCTATTCCAAGTGGCTCCTCTTGACAGTTTTTAGTTCAATACGTTCATCTCTAATTCTTTGTAATTGTGGGTTCTACACTTCCGGGGCTGTCTGAAGCCCTACACAGCTTCCAGGTGGAGATTGGTGGCTGCCCACCTAATTGAACTGGCTTATTTTGGATGTTTTCATCTTAGTACATCTTTTTGTACTTCCAGGGCCGTTTTGGGGCCTTAAAGAATGATTTTTTGGCTTGACACAATTAAACTGTAGATAGAGTCAGAGTTTGATGGCATAATGTGTAGTTCTCAAAACGACCTTTCCAACAGGCTACCACGTGCCTAAAACAGATGTCGCATGCAAAATTTATGACCCTGGGAAGTTGAGGTACCAACTTACCCATCAGGGCCCACATAACTTTTGGCATTTAATCTCCCAGGGCCAGGTTATTTGATGTCTAGGGTTTTGGAATTCATGAGTAATGTTAAAAATGCCTTTGGAGACTCATTGTAATCATTCTGCTCGGACAGATGTACATAGTAGCCATATCTCTTCTCAGAGATAGCTACTAACATTCGAGCAAGTTGTTTTCAATTTTGCAGTTTTACAGTTTCAGCCTATTTTATTTATTCAATAGAAGTTATTATTCACTAGGTATCTATTGTTGTTCTCAGTATCTATATGTTATTGTATTAAGTTTGTTATTCTTTTCGTTCCTCTCATAAATCCGGATCAATGGTATTAGAGCGGCCTGGTCTTCATTTATTTTTCTTCATGCATGTCCCTGACAAGATCTGGGTACAAGAAGTTGGGACTTGAACCGATCGATCCTTTGCAAGATCGGCCATGACGATCCCGAAAACAACCCATGGGGGATGAGAAGAAAGATGATGGAGTAGGAGATCCTTTTAAAATGTTGCTCGAGGAAGTCCTTGCGCGACAAAGGAACATAATGATGAACAAATTTGCATAGATCCTTCTACGTCTACCCATAGTAGACACATCTTCATCAAGCGACCATGCAACCCCCTTCAAGGTACAAGTAAAATTTGACATTCCATTATTTGAAGGATTGATAGATGCAATTGCTGTAGATAAATGGTTGAATCTGCTCGAAGGGTATTTTTCGGTCCACAATTTTTTCGATAGGGAAAAGATTATTTTTTCACTCCTCAAGTTCATCCCCCATGTTAAGGACTTATGGGATACTTACTATGAGCAAAGGGCCATAGAAGAATATGCAATATTTGTGGTCATCCCCACATGGGATTCCTTCAGGGATGCCATTAAAGAACAATACTACCCTGTTGGAAGCTACGAGGACCAGTACACAAGACGGACCATGCGGCGTTAGGAAATGGACCAGACAGTACCATATTTCACCAATATTTCCATACCCTGCGCACCAAATTGGGTATCAAAGACTCTAAACGACCTCTAGTGCTCAAATACCACGACTTTCTGCATAGATACATTCAAACAAAAATGGAGTTCTGGACATTGCATCATTAGGTGCGGCTTATAGATATGTTCTCAAGATCGAGCAGAAATTTAAGTAGAAGAGGCGAAAGTTTGGATCTTCAAACTCCTCACAGTCGAAGCACGGAAAAGGCGACCCCAACCCACAAAACAAGTGACAGAGCAAAGATGGTTGCTCTCAGGAAAACCAGTCCAAGTTGCAACCCAAGAAGGGTAATGATAAGTCAAAGAAGGACACAAAAAAATGGTGTGAATACCATAAAATCCCTTGGCACAACATCGAAGAATGTCGCTCCAAGCAATGACTGGTGGCTGAGATGAAAGATTCCGAGTCAGAGGCAGATTCTGACTCTGAATCAAATATAGAAAGTGGGAAGTGGATCATCGATGATGAACCTAGTGCCACTATTGTTACCACCAAAGTCCATCCAAGTGAACCAGAAGAACCATAGGAAGGGGAACACCTCTTTCACTCAAATATGTGGATAAAGGGAACTCTGCTGCATTTCATTGTCGATAGTGACAGTAAGAAGAATCTGATTTCAAGAGAGGACATTAAGTGACTGGACTTGCCGATAACACTGCACCCGCAACCCTACGCCATCGGTTGGCTTCGCCAAGGATGAGATCTCCGCATCAACCAATAGTGCCATGTGCCCTACATCATTAAGCCCTTCAAAGACAAGGTATTGTGTGATATTTCTCCCCTTGAAGTTTGTGATGTTCTTTTAGGCCAGCCATATTTGTGGAAGTGACATGTTGTGCATGAGTCTAGACCTCGCAGTGTTATTGTTACTTTGGGTAGACAATTGTACATGATACCAGAGGTAGCGCTGCCTACCGCTATTTCTTTAATCTCTGCTAAACAATGCAATAAGGTCATTTCATAGACCAAGAAGTTCATCTTCTTTGTGATCTGTGCTCACAGTAAGTAGAAGGTCATCGCCACATCTGTGACCTCTACACAGAGCCTCTCTTTACAACAGAAGAAAGTGGATGGGATTGTGGAAGAGTACACAGACATATTCTTCTCACCCACCAGTGTACCGACGTATTGCCAAGTGAAGCATCCAATTGTTCTAACCCTCGGTGCACCGCTGCCGAATGGATCAGTATATCGTCACTCGCTGATGTAAAATGACGAAATCAAGCGTCAGATCCAAGAGTTGCTTCAAAAGGGGCACATCTGACCCAACTCCTCCCCTTGTGGAAGCCTGATTATGCTGGTGTAGAAGAAAGACAGGACCTGGTGGCTCTGTATTGACTACTAAGCATTAAACAAAATCACAGTCAGGATCCGGTACCCAATTCCCCAAATTGATGACCTTCTTGACCAACTCAAGAGGGAAAAGTTCTTCAGTAAGTTTGACCTAAAGTTTGGCTACCACCAAGTGTTGGCCCTTGACCAAGTTTTGAGGATCCTTGGTCATGTTTGACCTATTTTTGGGGCTTCGACAGGCTGTCGAAGGCGGAGCACAAGACGAAGCGGAGATCGCGGGATCTTGACCCCTTTTTAGGACCTTTTTGGGTTTTGGGCTTATGTAATGGGCATGGGGATGTCGGCCCGTGGGTTTACCCATGCTTAGGCCTATTTTGTAATGTATAAATAGAAGTCTAGGTGATGTAAGAAAAGGCCAGAGTGCTAAGTGCTAAGTGGTAATTTCTTTGTGCATACTGTGTGAGGCTGTGCAAGTGATTGTAAGAGACTGTGGAAGGCTTTGTGCTATAACTCAATGAAGGAGGATCTAGCAAGGTGCACATATCTCATGTCCTATGCAGAGTTGATTTTGAGGCTTTGTGCATGTAAGAAGATTGATCGAAGCTAATAAAGAAGGTGAAGAGTTGGTGGACGTAGCCCCAGGGTGGGGGTGAACCACGTATATCCTGTGTTGTGAATGCTTTGTGCTTTTTGGACGTTCTTTTGGTCATGTGATTCAATGCTTAGTGCGATGTTAGATGGTAGATGAATCTGATATGATAACTTAGTGTTGAATAATGTGAATGAATGCTAGATATGATCTCTATTGGTATGCTTAGTGCTTGAATCTATTGGATTTGTGTGAATGTTGCATTGATCTATTGTTAGGGTTTAGCTGCGCTGTAAACTAAGACTGAATATTGATGAATCATAATTGCTAAGTTCTCTGTGTCCCAGCTAAGGTTGCAGACATCTGAGTCCTGCAACCACCCCTGCCTCTACTTCGGGTGAGACTTCATCTGCTTCGCACGTGTTTTTGAAAGGGCCAGTAGTTAGGGTTTTGTTGGTGCATTATTGTAGCATTGAACCCTGGGTCTGTCCCTATGCCAACAAATGGTTTCGTTGCCGGGACCTAAAATTGTGATCGCTGGGAACTGAGGAAGAAGAAGCTTTGTGCGAAGATCTGACCCGAAACTGTGAAAGATCTGTGCGTAGATCTGTTACCCTGGTGCGCAGTACTCTACTTGGATTGTGAGGCTCTGTGCTAAGAAGAGAAGTCCGATCTGAAGGAAAAAGGTAAGATCTGAACGCTTTGTGCTCTGAAAAATGTAAGAATAGTGAAAAGTTTTAGATGTAGAAGCTTTGTGCTCTGAGAAAAGTATGCTAAGTAGAAATATTTGTTTCAAGAATATGGATCTAGGTATGTTTGATAAATTTTGTCCTATCCTGAGAACTAGGGCACAACTAGAAGAAAGAAGATTTGATATGAGTAGATTTGATAAGAATAGTGAAAGATATGTTGTTCCTATGCATAGAAAGAATGTTTGGACTAACAAATGGATGCAAGATCCTAGAAAGATTTTTTTGCAGGTTAGCTACCATGATCCTAGTGTGCAGTATAAGAAAGGGTGGGGATCATTTAAGAGAAAGAGAGGATTGAATATTTGTTATAGTTGCAGAAGACCGTGACATCTTACTAAGGAATGCTTTGGTAGAAGACCTAGTTGTCTTTGTTGTAAAGCTATGGATCGTGAAGTTCTTGATTTCCTTAGAATGATTGCTAAGGTTGAAAAAATGAATATGAGACAAGAAAACCTCGAGGAAGGTCAAGAAACCGAGACCATGGTAGAGCCCCAGAAATAATAAGAGACTGTACTATTGCAAATGAAAGAAACCCTCAATGATCACAGAGATATCAACTTACCAGAGATCTTCAAAGAAAAAGAATGCATAGAAACAAGAATAGGAGACTTCGACATTGACTGCATTCTGGATGAAGAAACATAGGTGAATATTATGACAGAAAGAACTTGGGAAAATTTAGGAAAGCCTGCTATGATTCCTTCATTGGGAGGAATAAGATTATTTAGAGGAAAGATGATAACCCTATGTGGAAGACATACCCTGATATCTATGATTTCTCATGGAACCTTGACAGAGGAAGAGTTTGAGGTTGTTAAATTTATTGAGAACAAAACCCCATTTTCTATATTACTAGGAAAACCTTGGATTGAAAGGGACCAGGCCAGAAGGAAAGAAGAAGAAGTCTTAGAGCAGAAGAATCAAGAGTTGAAAGATTTCATGACTAGGAGGATCACACACTTGATTGAAGAACAAGAGAACAAGTCGAAGCTATTTAGAACTAGAAACTTGGATGTCAAAGTTGAAAGAACACAAGAAGACTCACAGAAGACTGAAGCACCTACCCTAGATAGAGAAGAAGTATTGCCCTTAAATCCTAGGAAATAATCTTAACATCTCTAAGTTTCTATGCCAAGAGGAGATAAGAATAAGAATGGAAAGAGGAGTACCGAGACAAAGCTCACTGGAAAGAAGGCTAGAAAAATAAGTAAGAAGAGATCAAATATCAAAAAGTTACAGAAAGTTCCAGAGGGAATTTCGTAGAAGGAAGAAGACTGTAGAAGTCTAAGACTTAAGCAGCGCATCAGAAAAAAATGCTTCAGTATCACCTGGTCGAGGGGGTGATGACGAAGTAGAAGAGATAAATGGCAAAGAAGATGAGCATAAGCAAGGTGAAGTAACATCGCCTAGAGATGAGGCTGATCCCTTGAAGAAGAGGAAGGTTTCTCCCCCAAAACCCTTTTCCCGAAAGAAATCCAGAGCCACTTTGACCAAGATGCAGACTGTGCTCACTGTCGATGGCTTTGACTTCATCACCGCAACTGTAAATGATGCCTCGCAGGAAATATTGCAGAAACATGAAGCCAAACATGAGGAGATCTACGATAGAATCGAGTTTGAGCTCTGAGGGGTACAACAAGCCCTTCAGTCCAGTCGCGTAGTGTCCATTGCGCCCCTGCCGTCGGAAGAACCAGAGTTGGGARATGAGCCAGCCYAACTTCGCCGACTAGCTAATGCGACCGAAGCTTGCCTTTGTCGCACACAAGAAGAAACAAAACAAGCCACCCAGGCCTTGAAGCAAGTACAAGAAGTAGTCTTAGAACAATGTCGAGTTGTGGATCAGAAGAAGGTTGCTCTCCAGACAAAGTTTGAAGAGGAGAAAGCACAGATTCACCAAGAAAAAGAACAGTTGCTCGCAGAACAACTCGAAGTGAAAGAAGTAGTCAACAAAGCTCTTCGCTCTGTGACAGGATTAGAGCCAAAGGCAGAAGACCGAGTCGAGCATTAAGTAGAGCAGCTTGCAGAAGCTATCCAACAGCTACAACAAAGAATAGTAGACTTATAGCTCCGCACAATGCCCGACACCCTGCAAGATGTGAGGGATCAAAGAGATGCAACTACTCGAAGCACAATTGAGAGAATAAAGGCCCTTGCCATGGAATGTAAACAACTAAGCGATCGCAGTGCCCAGGCTTATGAGCAGCTCACTGAGAATCCAGAACTGAAGGCACTGGAGTCACAGCTCCAGAAGGCGAAGTAGCAAGCATAAACAATACATGCACAATTGAAGCCCCTATCAGTTGTTGAAAGGATGAAGCGATCCCAAGAGCAGTGCACTACTCAACAACAGGTCCACACCATTCAGAGCATAGTCATGGAAGTAACGCAGAGGCTCCAACCTATATCGGGTGAGGCTTGCCAACTGTTCTCAAAGATCGAAGGTCGAGGAGCAGAACTGGATCAAGTCATCACTGCAGCTGAAAATTGCTTAGAGAGACCTGTCAATGAAGCTGTTATCCAAGAGTTCGCTGAGGAGGAGGCCATGGCACAACAACAAGTCGAAGCAGCTCGAGCCAATCTTGAGGCTTTTGAGGCAGAATTACCCAGATCAGGGTGACTAGGGAAGAGTCACAGGTAAGTGTTGGGGGCCTGTTGGCCCTTGACCAAGTTTTGAGGATCCTTGGTCATGTTTGACCTATTTTTGGGACTTTGACAGGATGTCGAAGGCGGAGCGCAAGATGAAGCGGAGATCGCGGGATATCGACCCCTTTTTTGGACCTTTTTGGATTTTGGGCCTATATAATGGGTATGGGTATGTCAGCCCATGGGTTTACCCATGCTTAGGCCTATTTTGTAATGTATAAATAGAAGTCTAGGCGATGTAAGAAAAGGCCAGAGTGCTAAGTGCTAAGTGGTAATTGCTTTGTGCATACTGTGTGAGACTTGCAGAGCTAAGTGCAAGTGATTATAATAGACTGTGGAAAGCTTTGTGCTATAACTCAATGAAGGAGGATCTAGCAAGGTGCGCAGATCTCATGTCCTCTGCGGAGTTGATTTTGAGGCTTTGTGCATGTAAGAATATTGATCGAAGCTAATAAAGAAGGTGAAGAGTTGGTGGATGTATCCCTAGGGTGGGGGTGAACCACGTATATCTTGTGTTGTGAATGCTTTGTGCTTTTTGGATGTTCTTTTGTTCATGTGATTCAATGCTTAGTGCGATGTTAGATGATAGATGAATATGATATGATAGCTTAGTGTTGAAAAATGTGAATGGATGCTAGATCTGATCTATATTGGTATGCTTAATGCTTGAATCTATTGGATCTATGTGAATGCTGCGTTGATTTGTTGTTAGGGTTTAGCTGCGTTGTAAACTAAGACTGAATATTGATGAATCATAATTGCTAAGTGCTCTGTTAAGGTGTTACAATCATAGATTTGTGTCCTAGCTAAGGTTGCAGACATCTGAGTCTTGCAACCACCCCTACTTCTACCTTGGGTGAGACTTCATTTGCTTCGCAGGTGTTGCCGAAAGGGCCGGTAGTTAGGCTTTTGTTGGTGCGTTGTTGTAGTGTTGAACCCTAGGTCTACCCCTGTGCTAGCACTAGGTTCCCATCGAACCAACTGATGTATGGAAGACAACTTTCAAATCTAAAAAAGGTCTCTTCAAATGGTTGGTCATGCCCTTTAGCTTAACAAATGCACCAACAACTTTCGTGCGATTGATGGATGATGTATTAAGACCCTTCACCAACTCATTTGTGGTGGTATATGTGGATGACATCCTCATCCTCAGTACAACTTGGGAGGAGCACATGCAACATATTCAACAAGTTTTGGGCACTCTATGACAACACAAGCTATATGCCAACTTGGATAAATGCTCCTTTGGCATGAACAAGGTCCAATACTTGGGCTACATTGTTGATGAGCATGTGGTACATGTGGATCCAGCTAAGATCCAAGTCATTCATGACTGGCTAGCCCCGACCACACTAACCGAGCTTCGAAGCTTCTTGGGACTTGCCAACTTCTACTAAAGGTTCGTGTTGGGATTCTCTCATATTGTATGGGCCCTTAGCCAAGTAACCAAGGGCGGTGGAAAGGCAAAGTTCGCATGGGGGCAGGCACAACAACAAGGATTTGATGATCTAAAGCATCACTCATGCTCAACTCCAGTACTCTCCTTACCTGATCTGCAACAACCGTTCGATATTGAGACTGATGCCTCTGACTATGTTGTAGGCACAGTTCTCACTCAAGATGGTCATCCAATAACATACCATAGTGAGACACTCTCAAATACTGTCCAGAAATACCCCACCTATAACAAAGAAATGTATTATATTGTGCAAGCCTACCGTCAATGGAAACATTACATTCTAGGAAAGGAGACAATCATCCACATTGATCACAAGCCTCTGCAGTTCATACAGACACAGGGGAAGTTGCAGAACGACCACCATAAAAAGTGGTCCATATACCTACAACAATTCCATCTCAACATTAAGTATAAAACATGGAGAAAAAATTGTGTCATTGACTCCCTCAGTCACCTTCACGTTGTTGCACTCACCACATTGTTCCATTCCTGTGGGCATGAGGCATTTGAGTGGCCTCAACTTTATTAGCGTGACCCTGAATTCACCACCACCTATCAAATCTTGGGTACAGGAGGGAATGTCACTGATTTTCACATCTAGGATGGACTGTTACGCCATTTGGGCCACCTCTGTGTTCCCACAAGCGAGCGTGCAAAAGTGATTTGGGAGGCTCACTACAGTCGGATGGCATGACATTTTGGTGTGGAGAAAATTGTGGTCGTTCTACAATTTTTTTTTTATTAGACAAAACTTTGACAAGACGTCAACAAGTATATCAGATCTTGCTCTACCTGTGCCATTTCCAAGCAAGCCATCAAGAAGCAAGGCTTATACACCCCTCTTCCTACTATCGAGAGGCCTTGGGAATCCATCTCTATGAATTACATGTCATGCCTTCCATCCACCAAGCATGACAATGATTGTGTATATGTGGTGGTTGATCAGTTTTTGAACATGGCCATTATCATAGCCTGCAAGAAGAGCATCACAACGATAGGGACTGCCAAGCTCTTCTTCGAACGGGTGTGGGTCCATTTTGGTATACCACAGACCATCACCTCAAATCGAGACAACAGGTTCCTCAACACATTTTGGTTGAGTCTTTGGTCAGTGTTGGACACCAATCTCACTAAATCCACTGCTTTCCACCCCCAAATCAATGGCCAGACAGAGGTCATCAATCAGATGATTGTGCACATCCTGTGCATGTACAATTATAAGCATCCATGTACATGGGATGAGAGTCTTCCCTATGTTCAACATAGATACAAAATGGCTCTCCATAGCTCCACCGACCATATCCCATTTAAGGTGGGGATGGGATTCGAATCCTTGGGTCCCATTGATGTTGCACTACCTCTTGCAACCACACAAGAAGAGTTTTCCCATGTTCAGTCTGAGGCCGACAAAGCCACCAAATTCATTGAGTGGATTCAACACATCCACCAACAGGTCCATGAGATTTTGCAGAAAACCAATGCTAAGTACAAGCAACGCCATGATCAACACCGGGTACCAGAGCAGTTTCAAGTGGGAGACAAGGTATGGTTACATTTTCAGAAAGAGTGCCTTACATGGACCTGTTGACGATTAAAATCACAATGAATAATTTTGCCCACAAAGTATTGCTTAAGCCCTATTATTTAAACTATGCTAATAATATAATACTAGTAGGTAGGACCCCCTTGTAGACTGGAGGCTCAAAGATAGACATATCACACTTTTTTCTGCTGTTGTTTCAACGCTGGTTACATAGTCCTACATGGTTGACAATGCAGTCTTGGTTTCATTTCGACATAGTAACGGGTGGATGATGCATTCTATGGGATGTTTCTACAATTCAAAGCATTATTTTTTATGATTATGATGGGCTGTATTTATAGTTGCTATAATTTAAACCATGTCACAAATCGTCGTATTCGACTACCTGGCCACATATATACAAGAAATATGTTAGTAATAACATAACCAAAACAAAGAAAGGAAACTCATGAAAAAATCCTAAAAGGAAAGAATCTATTTTTGAGCTATGTTAAGGATT
Source organism: Picea mariana (assembly GCA_032191745.1). Taxonomy (NCBI): domain Eukaryota; kingdom Viridiplantae; phylum Streptophyta; class Pinopsida; order Pinales; family Pinaceae; genus Picea; species Picea mariana. The sequence goes on along the minus strand of JASDQU010100442.1, from coordinate 875,637 downwards.
ATATGCAAATGGAAAAGTAAAAGATGTTAGTGTTAGTCCTAACTATTATATGGTTGGTTAGTGGCTATGCGATTTTCATTTGATTTATTTTGGGCGCATATAATGTAATACCCCAGGCCTATCCCCTGTGAATTGTACTGATGTTTGTAGGTTGGTGAGCCGAGTGTTGATAAGCTGGTAGGCTTATGATTTATAGTTCAAAGATCTTGGATGCTAAGGCCAATAAGCCTGATTTTTGTATACATAATTATACAGATCGTTAATAAAAAATTATACATCATTGTGTGTAGACCAACCATGAAGAAAGAGTGATGGGGGAAGAAGCTCCATTAGGTAGGGATTGGATGGGAATAAGAGGATAGGAAAGAGGGGTTAATCTATAGGTCTTAATCCAAGGGAATATTATAATATATTCCTTAAAAATTCAAATATTAAAGTGGGGAAAATTAAATCCAATTATCCTAAGTTCTTGGGAAAGGGAACAAATGCTAAATGGAGTGCATGTAGCTCCAGGAAAACACGTGTCGATCTGGGTGCATGCAGTTAAATATGGAAAGTTAGCTCATTGGGGGGGTTCGCTCACCATTCTCCCATCCTTTGCCTAACTCGTTTGGCCTCCATTGTCGACCCCGACATCTTTCACGCACCTGTTGGCGCAAGTTTGATCAGACCAGGGTCCTTCTCAAGTTACCAACAAAAGGTACCGAGTAGTCTAAAGTGCTGGAATTTTCATCTCCTCCGAAGAGAAGAAGTCTCACCCGAAGCACTGCTGAGACAAATAGATAGGGAAGGGAAAGGAAAAGACTTAGGAGGATTCACAAAACCTTCAATATTCATCCTGATCTTGCGCAAGACATCTAACTATCAAACATACATGAACTCATGTGTGCAAGAACCAAACCTACTTATGTTGCATAAAATCATTTAAACACATAACCATCATGTGGAACTTATAAACCATAAATAAGTACTGTAATGCATGAGTAAAACACAAGAAGACGCATCATATTTTGAAAATTTAGATCCTTCTTCATTCATAGTGTTTCTTCATTCACAAGCTCAGAAATACACAGTAGTGTTCTGTTACAGACTCTTGGCTCTGGACTCATGTCGTGGAGCTCTAAATCTCAAAATGTTGTACATATTACATTACAAACTCAAAACCTTACTTGACTCAAATGAAAACAACCTAATAGAGAGGGGAAGATCGCACTGAACTTAATCACAATTTGATCGAACAATAACAAAAATTGAACGACTCAACAATGAACCCTTTTACAGTCATGTTCATCCCTATATATAAGCTAGGTTGTGTCTTCTGTCTCGGCTTGCACACTTTCTTGTTCTGTTGCAACCGCTTTTGCTTAGATGACGTTGCATTGTCCTTTCCGCAACTGATTTCTATTGCTTCTCCTTGTTCTGCTGTTTCGCTTCTTCTGAAGCTTGCACACCTTGTACTTAGGCCAAAACTTGCGCACTTCCTTATCCCAAAAATGAAAGGCCGAACAGGCTCTGACAACAAACCTTGACTCGCCCTCGAGTCAAGTGCTCAGTTCTTTCGCAGCTTCTAGGAGCAACTTTTGTTTTCCCTTTTCCTCCTTTTCTTCTTTCTTCTTCTCTTATGTTTGTGTTTTCTCTTCTTTTGCCTCCTCAAACGAAGGGTCCAACTTTGGGACCAACTCCAAGGCCCACTCCCTCACTCCTTGAAGGTTTCCAACTTTATCCTGCCACTTCCTAGCAAGGAGTGATGCCTCTGCTACGAACTGTTGGGTCGCCTTAGTACTACACCCCTTTGGCTTGGACATGACCAACGAGTTCCACTCCGAATCTGCTGTTGCATCAACTTGATGCATCTGCATATACATTATCTGAATGACAGGCCGGAAGTTGCACAACTCCTTCTTTGCTACAGATTGCACCTCAAAGAGGGCATTTAGTTCATTGTCCTCCTGCTAGATCTGGTATTCTTTACGCTTATGATCCTGTGTTGCTGAGTCAGTCGTTCTGTATCAACCAACACTTAAACATAAAATTAACTACGTGTCACAATGCAACAATGCACACATTGAATTTATTAACTGAATTTACAAAAGTTCCAGAAAACTCAAATATACCTATTATACATGCTCCTTCAGACTAGAGAAACAATCCTTTTAACTCAGTTCTAAGATATATAGGGTTTCAGGCGAGCGCCATTCACCCATCCTGGCCGCAACATACCATCCAGTTGTGTGAGTCTGACTGCTCTTGAAGGTCGGATCTCTGCAATTATAAATGGTCCCAACCAATGCATGCACAACTTGCCAAGATACTTCTAGTACCGACTATCATAGAGTAGAACCTTGTCTCCTAGGGCAAATAATTTGGTTTTAATGTGCTTTTCATGCCAAGCTTTTTTCTTTGCTTTCTCAACCAATTGATGGAAGTCTGCTAAAATCCTGGTCTCTTCGAGTTGTTCTAAATCTATAAGTCTCTGCCCAACTGATTCTTCTTCCAACATATGTGTGATTGTGCGATGTACAAACTCAGAGTGATGAATTCTGCAGGAACCACTTCCTCTTTCCCATAAACTAGCTGGAACGACGTGTACCTGTGGAATTTTTTTGTTGTTGTTCTGTAATCCCATAGTACTGCTGGAACTCTGTCATCCCAATCTTCCTTATTTGCACAACAGACCTTTGTTAACCCTCTCTCCAGAATCTTGTTGAATGCTTCTACTGTTCCATTGGCCTGCAGGTGGTAGGGGCTACTTTTGTGATGTTGGATCAAAAACTCTGCTGTAAGCTTTGCTATAGTGGTACTAATGAAATGATCTCCCTGATCACTGATTAGGATCATAGGAAATCCAAATCGAGCGATAATATTCTAAAAAATGAACTTAGCAGCAGTATCGGTCGAACAATCCTAAACAACTACTGCCTCATCCCAATGCGTAAGGTAGTCAGTTACGGTGATGATGTACCTAGCCTTTGAATGCTTGGCTGTGGGGTTGATCGGTCCAATGAAGTCAACTGCCCACTTCTCAAATGCTTGTAGAGCTCGAATTGGTTGAAGTAGTAATTCATCTCACCGTGATGGCTTACCCACTCTTTCACAAACATCACATGATCTAGGATATACCTTTTCATCCTTGAAGAGCACTGCCCACCAAAGTCCGGCTTGGAGAACTTTCTGTGCAGTGGCCTTCCCTCCTACATGACCTCCCGCAACTTTGTTGTGGCATTCCCAGAGTATATCCTGTCTTTCATGGTCTAAGACGCATCTTATGAGGATACTATCTAGTCCCAATTTATACAAGTATCCTGTGATCAACTGGTAATCCGTTGCTCTAACAAACATATGGCATTTCTGGGTTGCAGAATATGTTTCTGGGCAGACCCTTGTACTTAAGAAGACTACTATGTCCCCCAGGTACTTTGGTATGGCCTCAACCCAGAACAAGTCTGCATCTAGGAGCTGATCGTCAACTGCTCCGCCACTTTCCCCTGACTCTAATCTAGATAGGTGATCAGGTCCTACGTTGCATCTTCCAAGCTTAACAATTACTTCAAAAGAAAATGCCCGAAATAATAGAAATTGTCTACAAATTCTCCCTTCCAACACAGGTTTGTTAACTAAATATTTCAATGCAGAATGGTCAGTAAAAAACTTGAAATGAGAGCCTAACAAATAATGTCTAAATTTATACAAAGAACAAATCATAGGTAAGCCCTCCCTTTCTATTGTTGTGTAGTTACACTCTGCTTGTGACAGCTTCCGATTCACAAAATAGATAGGATGATCCATGGCTCCATCTCCGGGTTGCGATAAGATAGCTCCTAAGGAAATTATTGAAGCATGTACATGGACGTGGAATTCTGTTGGAAATACTAAAACAACTGAGAGGGGGGGTGAATCAGTTGTTTATGAGCTTAAACAATTTTATGCCTTTTAAATAATTATTAAGATTTCTTCATGTGTCATCAACCAACATACAACATATGGACAGTAAGAGTAAAGATCATCAGTCACACACAAAATACACAGAGACAGATTTTCACGAGGAAACCCATAAAGGGAGAAAACCTCTTCTTCTTCGAAATGATAGGCAGTCTTTTTCTGTTCTGTACATCATTT
>JASDQU010100442.1:777029-834122 GCA_032191745.1 Picea mariana | reverse complement strand
TGATATTGGAGGATTGTATCTTCCTCTTGGAGGTTTATCCCTCCCTTTACATTTGGAAGCTGTAGCTACCTTTGGAAGTCATTACTTCCCTTGAACAAAAACTATTGATTATTTCTCATATATTGTGCATGGTGTATTGTGGTGTATTGGTGTAATTCTTATACTATTGTTCATTGCTCATTGGATATAATTGAATGGTTTAAGTATAAGTTGAAAAAGGTTTTTAAATTGTACTTGATACTGATTCACCCCCTTCTCAATATCAACAAAACCTACCCACTGTCACCTCAGATAGGTACTCTTGTCACTTTAGAGTTGAAGTGATCACCTCAAGGGGGTAATCTCGGGTGACCCTAGGGGGAAATGAGATGGAAAGTGTTAGTTGTGAATGGATTCCCCTATAGGTCAAGTGCTAAGTGGAAGATGGATTTGATGACACGTCTCAAAAGTGATTTAAGGTTTCCAATTCTTTGAGTACCTGCGGAAAGTGTTTGTACCTTCCCGAGACACAAGAAAATCCAAGTGTACAAGATACATGTTAAGTGGAAAAGTGAGTTAATATTCTTTTCTCTGTTTGCAGCAGTAAAAAAAGATATATATCATCAAATAAATTATTATTAGAGATGCTAAACAAGATGCCAAAAGTCTAACAAATGGTGTAAGAGAAAAGCTAGCAAGTACTAGTATAACTCAAGTATGAAAGCATGGAATTTTAACATCAATGTAAGGATGTTATAGATAATTATTGCATAGGTGTATTTGCATCCTTGTGGTTTTAGAAAGAAAGTTGTTATAGTAGAAAAATCAGCCACAAAAACTTGCAAATAATCCGCCCAAAAGATGTGCTAGGACTAGTAGATTATGTTGGCAAAATCTTAGCAAATTTTAAAAAGGTTGAAAAGTGAGTTATGAATAAAAAAGATAATGATTTCTTGCAACCCTAATGGTTGTAGATTTAATTTATTTACAACAGAAAATTACTTGGCTAAAAGAGGACGCTCTTAGGGCACAACAATGCTTATAACCTATATAAAATAATCCAACTTGAACAAATCCAATATCTCTAAAACTCATGTTTACCAATGCAAACAATTTATTTCTCCAATGCAATAAAATATGAGTGCCTTGCCAAATGGGTTGTGGAGTATTCTTGTATTAGGTTAGGACTACTAAATCTCAAGGGATGTAAGTCCTCTTACTCCCTTGAGGTGGCAACCCTAAAAAGGTAAAGTCTAGGAGGGTGTAAACCGTTTTACTCCTCCTAGCAACCTTTGCAATGAACTTTTCAACAAACAATAATGATAAAAATTGGTAGAGGTTGCAAATACTTATACTCCTCCAAGGATCTAGCCAATAAAAAGCATGTAACAAGAAAGAAACCTAACAAAGTGCAAATTTTCCTTACCAATTCCAAGAAATGCCAAGACAAAACCCTAGTTACTAAGCAATTTTCATCACCAAAAAAAAGAGAAAAAGACTCCAAGAGTAGTGCACCACTTCACTTCATTAGAAAATATAGAAACCATATCACAAAAGAGAGAGAGAGAGAGAGAGAGAGAGAGAGAGAGAGAGAGAATTTTCTCAAGAGGGGCACAAATTTCAGCCAAGTATCCTCTCACAATGGGAGAGCTATGATCAAATGAAATATAGTTGATCTGTATTTATACAAAATGTTTTAAGACATGTTTGTGCACAAAACTTAAAGTAAAACACAAGATAAGGGGTCAACATCCCTTATATTTCCCCTTTGTAACACACCCACGATGGGGCAAAAATAATTTTTTTTTGTCGTCCTTACAGGAATAGATCCTTTCCCTCTACGATTTCTAATTTGGGAAGTCCAAGACTCAACCCGACCCTCCGGTCAAGGTTCTCCAATTCTCTAAGTCAAACAAGACTTAGAGACCTTGATAGTCTCACCTCTTAATCAAACACATGCCCTTTCGACTTCTAGTGCAGGTCTTATGATACCCGTGANAAGGGGTCAACATCCCTTATATTTCCCCTTTGTAACACACCCACGATGGGGCAAAAATAATTTTTTTTTGTCGTCCTTACAGGAATAGATCCTTTCCCTCTACGATTCCTAATTTGGGAAGTCCAGGACTCAACCCGACCCTCCGGTCAAGGTTCTCCAATTCTCTAAGTCAAACAAGACTTAGAGACCTTGATAGTCTCACCTCTTAATCAAACACATGCCCTTTCGACTTCTAGTGCAGGTCTTATGATACCCGTGACCTTCTCCTTCGCGCTTCAGCGAAGTTTTGGAGTTGGCGTTGGCCCTTTTTCTCTTGGCCCCTCCTCGGATGTGACCTCAGGTGATGACCTCACGCAAACACACAATTTCGAGCGTGGCCAAAGGTGGTTTGAAACCAAACTACTTTTTGGCCCGCAATTATCCTCGAGCCTCCACATGTCCTTTCTCCAAAACCGGGGTTTGGATTGCGGGCTGCCCTCAACTTTTTAAAGTTTGCGCACCTCCAATCCCCGCAATGCTACGGGACCGTCTATCTCCCGATCTTGACGATACTGTCTGAACTAATGGTTCAGATCTGTCCTTTTCAAATCCACGGACCCGATCTGCCCCTCCTAAATCAACGGATGTGATCTCCTTCGTGATTCCGGAGTTCAGACTTTTCAAATCTCAAACCCTGCTTTCCTCTGTACATAAATCTTCCGGAGTTGATGATTCGCGGACACTTGTCCTCCTAAATCAACGACCCCGCTTCTACTTCGGGTGTTTGACCTTTCAACTAGATCAACGGTCCTGTGGCCCTCTTCTCAATCAACGGTCAAGATCTCCTTCGGGTCTTCGGACTTCTGAGATCTCATATCTCAAACTTCACCCTTTTCCCAATGGCTTTTATCCGAAGGCTATAATCCACTGACACGTGTCCACTTGATCCGAGGATCCAGGATTACTTTGGGTCTTTACCCAGAGTCCACATATTTGTGCCACCTGTCCTATGGATCTGACAATCGAGGATTGCATCGGGTATTTACCCATAGTTCATAGATTTATGACACGTCTCCTCTAGATCTGACGACTATGAATTACTTTGGGACTTTACTCGGAGTCCACAGATTCACGCCACGTCCCTTCTTAATCTGACAGCTATGAATTACTTCGGGACTTTATCCGGAGTCCATAGATTCATGCCATGTCCCTTCTTAATTTGATGACTATGAATTACTTCGGGACTTTATCCGGAGTCCACAGATTCACGCCATGTCCCTTCTTAATCTGACGGCTATGAATTACTTCGGGACTTTATCCGGAGTCCACCGATTCACACCACGTCCCTTCTTAATCTGAAGGCTATGAATTACTTCAGGACTTTATCTGGAGTCCACAGATTCACGCCACATCCCTTCTTAATCTGACGTATATGAATTACTTCAGGACTTTATCCGGAGTCCACAGATTCATGCCACATCCCTTCTAGATCAGACGGTCCAGATTCACTTCGGACGATCTGACGCTGGAGATTTACTTCTAACGATCTGACAAATGAGATCTACTTTGGACAATCTGATGATTGATATTTGCTTCGACTCTCCGGTTCTTCACGCTTCAGGAGTCTCAAATCTCAACTGAAAACTCTCGAATAGATTTCCCGAAGCTGCTGATATGCTGACACATATATCATGGCGATCAACGGTCAGGATCCTACTTTGGGTGATCTGACGACTGAGATTTACTTCGGTTCTCCGGACTTTGGGAGTCTCGGATCTCAACTGAAAAATCTAGCACAGATTTCCCCAGATTCCACAATCCGTCGCCACGTGTCCCTCTTGTTCTGGCAGTCCAGATTCACTTCGGGTCTTCGGGGTTTGGGAATCTCAACTTTCAACTGAAAACCCTTGAACATATTCCTCTGGAGTCCGTGATCTGTCACCACATATCCCTCTGGATATGGCGGTCCAGATTCACCTTTTGGTGATGGACGACCTCAAATTACTTCGAGAATTCAGAACTTTGGTGAGTCCCCTTCTCCTGCGTGTGCCAAGTGCTAAGGTTCATGCACCTTGCTTAGATCAGACAACCATTGATCCTTGGCGTTGTGATCCAACGACCACTGTCGCTCCTCTTCCTAAGATTCCGACTCACTCTGACTTAGAATATTTTCTAAGTGCTCGAAGGATTCGACCTTTGCTCCTCCTACGGGCCCGTCTCTTGGATTTCGTCTTCACTCCTGAANTCGCTCCTCTTCCTAAGATTCCGACTCACTCTGACTTAGAATATTTTCTAAGTGCTCGAAGGATTCGACCTTTGCTCCTCCTACGGGCCCGTCTCCTGGATTTCGTCTGCACTCCTGAAAACACTATCTATTTTGAGCTTGATATCCTTGAATATTTCACCGTCCCATGCTCTCCTTGCATTTCATGGATTCACATCAAACTTAGATCGAAGGTCAACGACGATCGACGGCTCACAGAAATTGCAGGGCCCCAACATGTGTACTCTTTACCAGAGAGTTCGACCTCTGCAATCTGGAAAGTGCTCGCTTGATTCTAGTCTAACCGAGATCATTGATCTTCTAGCCCATCGAGATCAATGACAAGGGTAAATTGTGGGCCGCAAACTAGCGCGTCCACTATTTTCACCTTCATGATCCGCAGTGATTCCCCACCCTCGATCTCCATTCATAGATCAATGGTTCATAGAAATTGCGGGGTTCAACTTGACTATTGTGCGATTTGACATGTCGGATCCTAGAGCTCCAAGGTTCCTAGACCCAGGTCACGTGGATCTTCATATAACTCCTGGGCTATAATCCCCGCTCTTATTCAGGTTTTTGGTTAAGGGAATAGGCACAAGTTCAGAGTCTCCTAGACTACTGGTCTGAAGGGAACACCTTCCCAACTCATAGAGCTTTAAGCTCTGAATCAAGGCAAAGTAACTTGCGAGGTTACCAAAACGGTAACCATGCCCAGAGGCTTGCTTCGACTCTGAAACAATGATGTAAATTCCTGGGGAAAGTGCCTTCGAGTGATTAAACTAGGACGTATGGAAATTCAATAAGAAATATAGGCTCTCAAGGGAACGAACACATATTCATAACTTAATCATTTAATACAAAGAAAGAACCCTTCATGTAAATACTCACATGCATCCATTATTTACAATTCAAAGCATAAGGAAAGAAAACACTTATCAAAACCATAGAGTGTGATGTGACTGCTGAAAGGGGAGCTCATTTCCACCCAACCATAGGCTTAGTCACTCCCAATGGATTTATCATTGGCCACCCTGGAGCTTAAGCCACGATGCTTTGAGATTCAATCTCTTACTTCAAGCTCAATGGAAGTTAGGGACGAAGGTTACTCTCCTTCTCCAAATACAGAAATAGATAAGGGTGAAGGTTACTCTCCTTCTCTCGGCTCAATCTCTATTTTCTATGTTCAGAATTCATTGTTCCTCTTTCAATCCTTCCTTGGACCCGAGAGTTTCTGCTCTCGTCTCAACATTTTTTCCCCCACAGGTCTTCCTTTTCCTGCCACACTTCCTTTCTTTCCTTCCTCAACAAGGTTGCATGTGGCTCAAATTCCCAATCTGTGGTCAGGTCTGGAAGCCTTACGAATTGGCAGTCTGCCCCATCCCCTCATTAACTGTTGAGGAGGTCTTCCCACCTACCATCCTGACTGTAATTCATTCTTGGGTCATAGGGTTGTTCTGATCTGAGCAATTAATTCTAGCATGGTACTGGTTTGGTGGAGGTTAACGCAACCATTCCAAGCCCCCTCCACCACCTTTCATAGCATTCATGGTTTTATCTTAGCACATCCCCTCTTTCAACAGTCATGCAACACGTAACCATTTTCTATTAAAATAACATAATTTACATTCATCAACCTTTTGTACAAAGGTCCATTAAATCAAACATTCACACTTTTAGGTTTTCCATAGTTCCTTGGCCAATATAGTTATATTTACAGACTGGGGGAAACATGGTGTTACAATTCCCCCCCCCTTAAAGGAACATCGTCCTCGGTGTTCTTTCTCAAAAACACCTGGCATGCCTTTCTCATTCAATTGTTTTAGAAATCTTGATCCTTCTTTCTTTCTCAGGTCCTTTTTCAGACCCTTAATATTGGTCTCTTGCTTTCAATAATTCTTGGACAACAAGCACGTTAATCATAGTCTTATGCGAAAACATTGCATAAAATTTTTTCTAGGAAAATTTCATAATCTTAGCATAATAATTATCTGCGTAGTTTGTGGATTTGTATCCACATGGTTGTTTTGTTATCCAGGCTCATTGTTTTTCCTTGACATACCCATTGGGTGCATGATCCCAATCAATAGTTTACAAGAACTATTAAGGTCTCTTATTCCTTGTGGTCACTCACCTTCGAGGCCCAGGCTCAGGCATTCCCTTCTCTGCTATACAGTCCCTCGGGTGATCCATCTTACCTTGCCAAGGTTTTCTCGCACAGGAAGAACAACCCATCGTGTGCATGATCCCAATCAATAGTTTACAAGAACTGTTAAGGTCTCCTCTTCCTTGCGGTCACTCACCTTCCAGGTCCAGGCTCATTCATCCCCTTCTCTGCTATACAGTTCCTCGGGTGATCCATCTTGCCTTGCCAAGGTTTTCTTGCGCATAAATAATTCCAGAGACTCTGTCGATTATTACAGTCGAGGCGTTCCTCAGAATTGCTCTGTCAAGGTTTCCCTCTGGCTTGTGTTACCTCAACACAACATATTCTAGGTGATCATTGTTTACCATGGGGTTCTCATGGCTCAACAGTAGCCATTATTCATGCTTTTACAACTTGACAGCCTTCCAACTTAGCTAAAGTTAGGGACGAAGGTTACTCTCCTTCTCCTGGAACATAAATAGTTAGGGATGAAGGTTACTCTCCTTCTCCCGACTCAATCATAGATAGGGACGAAGGTTACTCTCCTTCTTCCGAGTCAGTCTCTATTTCATGCGATCAGATTATACTCTTTCTCACAATTCTCCCTCAAACCCGAGAGCTCAGTTTCTCATCTCTTCACTCTTCACAGATCTTTCCCTTTCACTTGTATCACAGATATACAAAAATTCATGAGACATCATAAATTTTTTAATTCAAAATTTTTCTTGTAAATATGTCATCCGCAGATTTCCAAGTTCCACATTCTGTTCTCATATTTTTTTCGCATAGGAACCAGATTCATAATTATGGGACTTTCCTTCCCATAGAGGTTTGGCTTAGCATTCAATTGGTATTCCTTATGGCTTACAACGCTGCCATATTCAAGACTCCTTTGCTTCCTGTACTTTCAACTTTAATCAACCAAACAAATTGTTAGTTCCGCATGCTCATTTATTTTTATTGCACCTTTATAACGTCATCACAACCAATTTCAGAATTGTGCATACTATTAATCAAATTCACTTTCTCAAAAAGGAAATACTATTCCTTGCAGTTTGGCTCAGTAGGAAATTGGTCTTCCTTATGGGATTACAATACAGCCATATCCAAGACCCATTTCCTCCCGCAATTTCAACATTCCTTACCCAAACAAATTGTTAGTTTTCATGCACATTACCCTTTTAAAGTCAAGCATACTAACAATCCAAGTCATTTTCATCTATTCAAGGATACAAAGCAAAAGGAAACATCATCCCTTATCTATGCATCATTTCAGCCTACCAAAATTTTCAGAATGTAATTAAGATATCAATTGACTTTAGTGAATGTGCCAACATTCATGGCCACATTCATATCCAATGCACCCTTGCATTGATTTTTAAGTTTTCCACACTTTACGACAGACACTTTGCCATGGTGCATTGGAGCTTAGCCAAAATTTTCACCATATGGCTTATTCATTCTCATAGTCATCCCTTGATTGAGGTTGTTCATTATTGGTAACTGCCTTTCTCAACAATTCCAATTTATTTCTTTCTACACATGACATACATCATAAACACATTAGTCATCATGTAAATTAAAAATGAAAGTACCATAGCATTTAAGTTAATAAAACATTTTGAGACATGTCCTAGCATATCTGTATAGACTTCATCACATTATCCTTAATGTTTTCATGAGTGTAACACAACAGTTCTCAATCGTTTCTACATTAATACAACCATCATCACTATGCTATCAAAACATTTACTTTCATCATCGTACTAGCTTTCTTATCCCAGAGAAAAACATAATACACAACAAGAAAATAATTGAGGGCTCTCCCCTTCTTCAAATTCTTTCTACATTTCCTGGGACTTTTCAGCCCAACTGAGTTATTTCTAAGGCCTCGCCATCTTTTATTTGCTTTTGCAATTTACTCCCTGTTGGGATCTTCCCGATCTTTTCCTTGAGTAGCCTTGGTTAGGCCTCACCCTAAAATTTTTGGAATACAACAACATGCTTTAATAATAGACTTTTTGTTCATAATGGATCATGAACCTGTGCATCCTGCACATTACCATTCAGTTATCAGAATGGTCAATATTCATTACTTAGTCTTGTATTCATTACATGATGTTTTTCAAAATGTAATCCAGGATTCTGGTATATATATATATATATATATATATATATATATATATATATATATATATATATATATATATATATATATATATATATATATATATATATATATATATAAGCTTGTGGCTCACTGCATAATTCTCAGCAGTCATTAAGGTTGTGACTTTGTTTTCCTGACAGAGTCTTCACACAGTTCTTCCACATGGAACTCCTTCAACATGCAACTTCCTTATTGCATATCCATCACTATTTGTGATGGCCTCAACCTTGAGTTAGCTTCAATAGTTTACCAAATATCTCATAAGGAATATAAACATGCATCTTTGTCATGTACCCAAATTATGTATCCATACATATTCTGGTTTTGTTACTTACATCCATGATGTACTTAACCATATTCATAATCCTAAACCTGCCTGTAGCGGTCATAGGTATGTTTCACAAGCCACCACATCTCTAATTTTAAGATCAGTCAACTCATGATTGTTCACAATCCTTCTCATGTGATTCTTAAAGGCATAATCATTTGCCTCTTATTATGACAACAAAGCATCTTTGCTCATTTATCCTTTTTATCTAATTATATTAGTATTTTCCCGAGGAAAGGGAATACATTCCCCCTCAAGCTATTATTTGGAACAAAACTTTCATGACTCTTCGGAATGGAGTCAACCATGCATCCATAGTATTCATTTATTCTAGACAAGAGTAATTCTTGCTTTATATTTCACTCATCAGGGCAACCATATTGTACCTATAACTATACTCTTACATCATACATGTGCATCACTTGCACGTTTAATATCATTCATACCTAACTGGTATTAATATCAGGCTTCATATTATAAATCTCTACAATGCATTAAACCCATGCACTCAAGCATAATTGAACATAGGTAAGTATTCATCATGCTACCTTATTGCTTGCACTTTTTTTCCATGTCATTCACACACATGGACATATTAGGCTTCTATATCCTTTTCCCAAGGATCTTCCAATCATCCTTATGATCATGTATACACTTCTGTGTATAAGTAGGTGCATATCTTGCACCTTTTTACCTAATGCATTCACTTGATATTTTAATTTCATCATTAGTGTCCTTTAGTTTGAGATTTTAGTTACTTATGGGACTAATCTCACAGTCATATCTCATATTGATGTTGCCTTCTCTCAAGGTAATAACCAATCAGGGTCACTTTCGTTTTTATGCGGCAACGTCTAGCAAGAAAAGCTTCTTGCCTCAACGTCCATGGGGTTTTACCCATCTCACTTTTCTTTGGTCATGGGGAGTTATATACTCCGATTTTAATATAAAGTAATAACTATAACTACCAGGGATCCTACCTGATCCTATCAGATTCCTTTAATCCCACAAAGGTATTAACCATTATATAATCCACCATCATCTGTGCCTGAAGTTACAACTGCCCATGCTTAGAAGCAATGTTATGAACACCGGGTCATCCGTCCTTCGGGCTTCAACTGCTCTTAACAAAACCCTCCCACCTTCAGCTATCCATATTCAAGTCTTATTATAAATGTTAATTAGCATATCCCTACTCTGGTAAGAGTAGTTATCACTTTGAAAAAGGGATAAAAAAATTCTTTTGCTGAAATTCAACAAGAATTCCCAAAATCACAGGTTCAATCTGAAGTCCTTCTCCTCAAGGAGGAAATGCATATGGAAATAACTCCTTACGCGACTCGTACATGAGCCCAAGCAGGCCAAGTGTTGTAACCATGCTCTGATACCAATTTGTAACACACCCAATATGGGGCGAAAATAATTTTTTTTTTGTCCTCCTTACAGGAACAGATCCTTTCCCTCTACGATTCCTAGTTTGGGAAGTGCGGGACTCAGCCCAACCCTCCGGTCAAGGTTCTTCGATTCTCTAAGTCAAACAAGACTTAGAGACCTTGATAGTCTAACCTCTTAATCAAACACAGACCCTTCCGACTTCTGGTGCAGGTCTTATGATACCCGCGACCTTCTCCTTCGCACTTCAATGAAGTCTCGGAGTTGGCATTAGCCCCTTTTCTCTTGGCTCCTCCTTGGATGTGACCTTGGGTGATGACCTCACGCAAACACACAATTGCGGGCACGGCCAAAGGCGGTTTGAAACCAAACTACTTTTCGGCCCACAATTCTCCTCGAGCCTCCACGTGTCCTTTCTCCAAAACAGAGGTTTGGATTGCGGCCTGCCCTCAACTTTTTAAAGTTCATGCACCTCTAATCCCCGCAATGCTATGGGACCATCGATCTCCTGATCTTGATGGTGTTGTTTGAACTGACGGTTCATATCTACCCTTTTCAAATCCACGGACCAGATATGCCCCTCCTAAATCAACGGATGTGATCTCCTTCGTGATTCCGGACTTCAGACTTTTCAAATCTCAAACCCTGCTTTCCTCCGTACATCCGGAGTTGATGATCTGCGGACACCTGTCCTCCTAAATCAATGACCCTACTTCTACTTCGGGTGTTTGACCTTTCAACTAGATCAATGGTCCTGTGGCCCTCTTCTCGATCAACGATCGAGATCTCCTTCGGGTCTCCAGACTTCTGAGATCTCATATCTCAAACTTCACCCTTTTTCCCAATGGCTTTTATTCGAAGGCTATAATCCATTGATGCGTGTCCACTTGATATGACGATCCAAGATTACTTCGGGTCTTTACCCGGAGTCCACAGATTTGTGCCACCTGTCCTTTGGTTCTGACGATTGAGGATTGCTCTGGGTCTTTACCCGGAGTTCACAAATTTACGCCACATTTCCTCTAGATATGACAACTATGAATTACTTTGGGACTTTACCCGGAGTCCACAGATTCATGCCACGTCCCTTCTTAATCTGATGGCTATGAATTACTTCAGGACTTTTCCCGGAGTCCACAGATTCATGCCACATCCCTTCTTAATCTGACGACTATGAATTACTTCATGACTTTATCTGGAGTCCACAGATTCACGCCACGTCCCTTCTTAATCTGACGACTATGAATTACTTTGGGACTTCATCCAAAGTCCACAGATTCATGCCACGTCCCTTCTTAATATGATGACGATGAATTACTTCGAGACTTTATCCAGAGTCCACAGATTCATGGCACGTCCCTTCTTAATCTGACAGTTATGAATTACTTCGGGACTTTATCCAGAGTCCACAGATTCACACCACGTCCCTTCTTAATCTGAAGACTATGAATTACATCGAGACTTTATTTGGAGTCCACAGATTCACGCCATGTCCCTTCTGGATTAGATGGTCTAGATTCACTTAGGATGATCCAACGTTGGATATTTACTTCGGATGATTTGATGACTGAGATATACTTCGGACTATATGATGATTGAGATTTGCTTCAGCTCTCTGGATCTTCGCACTTCGGGAGTCTTAAATCTCAATTGAAAACTCTCGAATAGATTTCCCGAAGCTGCTGATATGCTGACACGTATCTCCTAAAGATCAACGGTCAGGATCCTACTTCGGGTGATCTGACAACTGAGTTTTACCTCGGCTCTCCGGCTCTCGGGACTTCGGGAATCTCAGATCTCAACTGAAAACTCTCGCACAAATTTCCCCAGAGTCCACGATCTGTCGCCACGTGTCCCGTTGGATCTGGTGGTTTAGATTCACTTCGGGTCTTCGGGGTTTGGGAATCTTAGCTTTCAACTGAAAATCCTCAAACATATTCCTTCAGAGTCCGCGATCCATCACCATGTATCCCTCTGGATCTGGAAGTCTAGATTCACCTCCTGGTGATGGACGACCTCAAATTACTTCGGGACTTCAAAACTTTGGTAAGTCCCCTTCTCCTGCATGTGCCAAGTGATAAGGTTCGTGCACCTTGCTTAGATAAGAAGATTGTCGATCCTTGGCGTTGTGATCCAACGACCACTTTCGTTCCTCCTCCTGAGCTTCTAACTCACTCCGGCTTAGAAGATTTTATAAGTTCTCGAAGGATTTGACCTTTGCTCCTCCTACGGGCCCGTCTCCTAGATTTCGTCTGCACTCCTGAAAACATTATCTCTTCTGAGCTTGATCTCCTTGAATATTTTGCCATCCCAAACGCTCCTTGCGTTTCAGGGATTCGCTTCAAACTCAGATCGAAGGTCAACGACGATCGACGGTTCACAGAAATTGCGGGGCCGCAACATGCGTACTCTTTACCAGAGAGTTCGACCTCCGCAATCTGGAAAGTGCTCACTTGATTCTAGTCTAACCGGGATCGTTGATCTTCCAGCCTGTCAAGATTAATGACAAGGGTGAATTGCGGGCCGCAAAATAGCACATCCGCTATTTTCACCTTCATGCTCAGCAGTGATTCCCCACCCTCGATCTTCGTTCATAGATCGACTGTTCATAGCAATTGCAGGGTTCAACTTGACTATTGTGCAATTTGACATCTCGGAGCCTCGAGCTCCAAAGTTCCTAGACCCAGGTCACATGGAGCTTCATATAACTTCTGGGGTATAATCCCTAAACTTAGTCGGGTTTTTGATTAAGGGAATAGGCGCAAGTTCAGAGTCTCCTAGACTACTCGTCTGAAGGGAACACCTTCCCAACTCACATTGCTTTAAGATATGAATCAAGGGAAAGTAACTTGTGAGGTTACCAAAATGGTAGCCATGCCTAGAGGCTTGCTCCAACTCCAAAACAGTGATGTAAATTCTTGGGAAAGCGCCTTCGAGTGATTAAAATGGGATGTATGGAAATTCAAGAAGAAATATAGGTTCTCAAGGGAACGAACGTATACTCATAACTTAATCATTTAATACATAGAAATAACCCTTTATAGACATGTAAATACTTGCACACATCCATTATTTACAATTCAAAGCATAAGGCAAGAAAACACTTACCAGAACCATAGAGTGTGATGCGATTGTTGAAAGGGGTGCTCGTTTCCACCCAACCATAGGCCCAATCACTCCCAATGGATTTATCATTGGCCACCCCTGAGCTTAAGCCATAATGCTTTGAGATTCAATCTCTTACTTCCAACTCAACGGAAGTTAGGGATGAAGGTTACTCTCCTTATCCCAATATAGAAATAGATAAGGACGAAGGTTACTCTCCTTCTCCTGGCCCAATCTCTATTTTCTGTGATCAAAACTCACTGTTCCTCTTTCAGTCCTTCCTCGGACTCGAGAGTTTCCGCTCTCATCTTTGCATTTGTTTCCCTGCAGGTCTACCTCTGCCCACCACACTTCCTTTCTTGCCTTCCTCAACAAGGTTGCATGTGGCTCGAATTCCCAATCTGTGGTCAGGTATGGAATCCTTACGGATGTGCGGTCTACCCCATCCCCTCATTAATTCTTGAGGAGGTCTTCCCACCTACCATCCCGACTGTAATTCATTCTTGGGTTAGAGGGTTGTTCTTATTTGAGCAATTAATCTCAGCATGGTACTGGTTCGGTGGAGGTTAACACAACCATTTTGGGTCCCCTCCACCTCCTTTCATAGCATTCGTGGTTTTCTCTTAGCACATCCCCTCTTTTAGCAGTCATGCAACACGTAACCATTTTCTATTAAAATAACAAAATTTACATTCATCGACCTTTTGTACAAAGGTCCATTAAATCAAACATTCACACTTTTAGGTTTTCCATAGTTCCTTGGCCAATATAATATATTTATATTTATAGACTGGGGGAAACAGGGTGTTACACCTTCACAAAAATAATATTATTTAATTCATACTTTGCACATAAGAGAAACCCTAGAAACAAGACATCACCCCTTTTTTGGGCAACGTTTAGCACTTTTGGTCAATTCGTTGAGTTGGAGAAGGGAGAGCTAACCCTCCAAAGGCAAATAGTCTTCAACCAAAGCCTTTATTTCTCTATCTATGGGCCTATTCCTACAAAACATACCAAGTATCTTCAGTCACCACCAAACCCTAGCCCTAGGGTGACGTCAAGCCCTCAAAAGGTGATGTTTTACCCCTTTCAAGTAAGTAGTTTGACATGTAGGGGTTGGGAAATATCCTCCAAGGTGTCCTCTAGGCCTCCAAAGGCATGTCATCATCATCCGGAGCATGGGACCTTTGTATCCAACCTGTGGGATTCAAGCCCCATGGAATCCCAAGTTAGGCTTGTTCTTCCAAAATTGTCCACCAACTAGGTATTGCAAAGACAAATGGATGCATCCTCCAAGGGTCTCAAGTCAAATGCATCATGATGAGTAAATAAAATAAAATCAATAAAAGATCTATCTAAGTAAGTAAATCCAAACTACTTCATCAAAATAAACAAATGCTCAAAGATCCTATGCAATTTGCCAAGTTTAGGTATGGGAGGGTTGACAAAGCGACCTATTGGATGAATCGTTCCTCAAGTTTAGGAGTGTTTCCCAAGGGGACCTATTTCTAAGTCATGTGGATGAGGTGCCATGGATGGAGGTAAGATTTTTTGGCATGGGGTTCATGACATAAAAGGGGTTGTAGTGTCTCATTTATGGGTGCCTTTGTAGATGGTGTGTTACACCTTCATTTTCAATGCAACTTTTTTCCAATCTCATTTATTTAATTTTATTCTTTTAGGATGGTCCATGTTGAATCCAAGGTGGGGCTTCTACCTAAGCATGAAAAAAATTTCTCACCTTGACTCTAACCTAGTCACATCATGCATCCCCAAGTTGAAAACATGTGTGAGGCTTCTACCTAAGCATTAAAAACAATTCCCACACATGCTTCTCCTTGGTTGGCATTTTGTATTAGTTATTTTTTCATAGGTCCCATCAGTTTCTTACGAGATACATTTCATTTTCCTCGAGATCCATGGGAAAGCATCTAGAAGGTTAATGATTGGATTTTATCTTTTTCCAGCTATAAGACTCTAGGCCTTCAACCCCTTCTTCCCATGTAATGAGGGACAACCCCTTCTTGGGTCAGTATACTCGAAAATCCCAAAAGGTAAGGAGATGAGGGGATGAAGTGTGGGAAATGATAAGTATGGCCAGGAATGGCACGATGACTCATCAAGAGGACTTCCCAGTATCAAACCTATCCCTAAGGGTGACCCACTTACTAGGGTGCAATGTCAACCACCAAAGTGAAACAAGGAAAAGAGCATAATGTCCAAGCAAACATTACATAATCCAAAGTAGTTATAGATGCAACAAACTCAAATGCCTAAAATATTGAAATGACACTCACCATGATACTTGGCTTGTACCTCATGGAGCAAGACCCAATTTCTTCTGGAAACCAACTGATGCGATGGATACCGTCAACCCAGATTCTCTTCAGGATTGGATAAGAAACCCCATAAAGAAAAATCCAATGTCTTCAATTATCTGGAACACAATCATAACCTCTTTTGATATGGTGGGTGATGACCTAGCTTGGAGAATTGGTAATGTAAATAAGGTACGTCTGAGTTTGAACCCATGGTCATGTAGTGGGGGTGATCACAATCTCCCTGCAAACTTGCTACATAGCTTTCACACTCAGGGGTATCTTTTCCTAAATCATATAGCAGACACTATTTGATCGTCTATATGGTCACAGGAATGGAAGGATATCACACATTTGGGTCTGGAGGAAATTTATGAGATTCCTTGGGAAAACTATATTAGGGCCTTAAAGATGCCCCACTTTCGTCTCTTGGAAAGAGAGGATGAATTAGTATAGTCACATGACTCTCATGGAGTATACACTTCAAAACTAAGATATATTCAACTCAATATTGATATGTATCTCAGGGAACTGACTTGGTGGTGGAAAGGCTTATGGAAAGTCAAATTCCCACTCAAATCCATAATTTTTATGTGGTGTCTGATAGTAAAAAAGGTTCCCACTTGGGATATTATGAAAAAGAGATCCATTGAAGGCCCGGGTTGGTGTCCACTGTGTAAAGAAAGTGAGGAAACATCAATCCACCTTTTTTGCTTTTCCCGTACAACAAGCTTGTGTGGCAAGAGTGCTCTACCTCACCGGGACAAGGCTTTTCTTGGCAAGGTCAATCTGTGGAAGATGGCTGGAAAGAGTGGGTCTCCATTGTCTCTACTCGCAGTATCAAAGCTCTTCCCCTTATTATATGTTGGGGTACTTGGCTGGCAAGAAACTTTGCAATCTTCCGTGACAAATCCATCCCTCCAGAAGTCATTGCAGCTCAAGGCCTCAACATCCTAGCTCATTTTCCTTAGGAAAAAGGGAGGGCCCCTATCTGGCTAGCTTAGGTGCAAGTAGTGGACCACTCTAGATATTGGGATTTTTTTTGCGGTGCCTCTCAGAACAAAAATCATTCTTGTGGTGGAGGGGCTATCCTTCATCTATCCGACCAAGTATCCTACAAATTAAAAATGGGTTTGGGCCTAGGTACAAATAATTACATGGAACTAATGTCCCTCAAAATGATCTTGCTCTTTGCAAAGGAAAATCATGTAACCTCTATTCATATTTTTGGAGACTCCCTCAATGTTATAAATTAGGTCTGGAAACTCAATAGTGTCACAATATCTATCTGTTTCCCATACTTGAAGAAGTCTTAAGACTCATGGATTCATTTGACACTCTTTCTGCTCATCATGTCTATAGGGAAAGGAATATGGATGCAGATCATTTCTCTAAAAAGGGCATACATATAGGCTATGAGAAATGGATGATCTGTGAAGACAATAGGGKAATAATTTACGAATATTACCACGAGACTTTTATAGAGAAATTATGCCACTTATCAGTTTCGATCTCATCTTGATTTTCCATATCATATCTCTTTATATATATATATATATATATATATATATATATATATATATATATATATATATATATATATATATATTTATATATTTATTAGCATACTCTTGCAGACCCATTGTTGACACTTTTTACAACTGTCTCTTTTTGGCTAATCTTGTAAGTATTAATTTATATTGTCTTAGTTGTATATATAGATGGAACTCCTTAATGTTTTAAGGTCAGAAAATTTAATTTTCAAAATTATATTTCTAAAGTCTTTTTTGCTTTTATGTTGTGATGAAGCAAAGTATTGCCAAAAAAAAATATCCAACAAAATATGTGAGAACATGTATTCTTCAAAATGTAATTTTCTTTCATATATAATAAAATAAAATTGTTTTTTAAAGAAAAAAAATACATTTTATAATATTTTTATAGTTTTTAACACATTTAAAAAAATCATTTGTTTTTAATATATATAGTGTAATAATTTATGTCATTATAAAAAACACTTCAATAAGAGAAAATGATATGAATCTAGCATTATTTGTTTTTAATATATATATATTAATAATTTATGCCATTATGAAAAACACTTCAGAAAATGATATGAATTTAGCATTGGACTCGTTTCTTGTCAAATGAGTGAACCAGTAGTGTTTGTAACAATAATTTTAATAGATGACTATATTATACTTTATTTTAACAATAATCTTAATAGATGATTAATTATACTTCTGCAAATTTATGACGTAACATGTATAATTTTTTTTTTTAACAATAATCTTAATAATCTTAATAGACGACTAATTATACTTCTGCAAATTTATGACGTAACATGTATACTTTTGCAAAATGTTGTAGATGGACATACAAAAGATATCATAATAGATGACTATATTATATTTGTGCAAATTTATGACATAATATGTATATTTTTGCATAATGTTGTAGATGGACATACAAAAGATTCTCATATTTTTATAGCAAAACTTTCACAATGTAGGAAAACTATGATTGTTGTGAGTCCTATGTTAACAATTTAATATACCGTGGACCCATAACATGCATAGATAGAACAATTAGAACTTATGTAGGATAATATGATTGCCATGAATCTTATGTCAATAATTTATTACATTGTGGATACACGATATACTTAGATAGTATAATTAGAATTTATATACTTTGAAAATAAAGAATATATTGATAATTTATATACTTTGAAACAAAATAAAGAATATATTCATAATTTATATATTTTGAAACAAAATAAAGAACATATTGATATGTAAGAAATTAAATTATTATATATATATATATTATATCTAGAATGAAAAAAAAAACAAAAAAACATTTTTCACAACATATCACATAAATCATTAATTACTAAGATCTTATGTAAAGGAGAAACATAAAATTGAAATTTTGAATTGGACATTAACAATATAAAATATGTAAATTTTGAATTGGACATTAACAATATAAAATATGTATTGATAGTGTATTAGAAAACCATGACATGTTTCATTTAGAAATCATTAATCACTAAGATCGTAAAAATTATGTAAAAACATGTAAAGGAAAAACATAAAATTGAAATTCTGAATTGGACATTAACAATATAAAATATGTATTGATAGTGTTTTAGAAAACCATGACATGTTTCAGTAAAGAAAAAGAACTTCTATTACACTATAGAAGATTGTTTGTTTAATGTGTTTGGAGTTTTATTGCATTTTATATACACACCAATGGAATTAAGACATTGAACAATATAATATTTTAAAGTTTGTTTGAGGATACAAGATATAGATCTAATTGAATCTTATCAATATGAATTGATAAAACAAATTTTGTAAGTTAAATTAAATTGATATAACATTACAAGATAGAGGATCATGGAGAGGCATTACTTGTATAGATGAAAAGTTGAATTGACTTAAATAGCAATATGACTTTGGTAAAGTATACAAATGAAGAGTTGTTGATTAATTGGGTTGGTTGTCATTGATGTCAACCCTTGAATTAAGTCCGGTAGCAAATTCTGGTAGCCCCAACAGTATGGTTGAAGGGACTTAAGTTTGTTTGATGTATAATAGTATGCAAATTAGTAAATTTGCAGGTAAGACTATTCTAGATGAATAGTACATGTCATGCCATTTCTGGTGATATGTGGAATGTCACATAACTCCTCACGATTAGAGAGTTATGGCATTGTGAAGTTGGAGAACCCTCTTGAGTTATCTAGAAGCCCCTAGAAGGCCAAATAAGTCAAATTATTCTAGAAACTCCTAGAAGAAGTTGACTTGTCATAGTGGGTGAAACTAGGAGTTAATCATGGGTTAAGTTGTTGTAATAAGAAAATAATTAAAAATAAATTAGTTGCAACTAGAAGTGGAGAGTTTACTATTTGTGGATAAAGTGGCTATAAGTGGACAAGTGGTTAGAGGTGGGTTAGCCCTAAAAGAAGGAAGTTGGGTTAAGTTGGTTAGGAGGTAACCCCTAGAGGAAGCTACTTGGAGAATATAAATAAGAGAGAAAGGGTCTCCTATTAGCACCTAATTGAGTAGATTGAATATTTATTATTGTGTAAGGTTTATTATAGGTACTCATTGATACATCTGAAGTTATGCAAGTTTGAGGTAGAAAAAAGGGTCGACGACGAAAGTTTTGTAGTTGCAGAAATACTGAAAAAAACCCTAGTTTTTTAGGTGTACGCAAGCTGCAGTGGAGGAAGTCATGTATGTACATGGGCTGGTAGTATAAAAGGGTGCGTACAGTTGGAAAAACCATGAAATCTTGAGCTGTTGAGGGTTTCAGGTTCTTAGAGTTTGAAAGCAAGCTCCTAGAAAGGTCTACAATGATTAGGTACAACAGATCTACCTAGAGGTTCAAAAGGTATGTCCTATTTTATGAGTAGTTGGATATTGTTGTCTACATGAGATATGGTTATGGGGGTTTAAGAATTTTCCCTAGAAAGGCTATTGGTTTATGACACTTACTGTATAAGTCATATCTACAGAAATACAATGCTGGTATATCTAATATTTATCATTGGTACATCTTGTTAGTGTTGAGGGATATTTTGTATTTCTTGGCACATGGTTGAGGGATTTTGGTTGTGAAGTGGTTGTGAAGTTGTTTGTGAAGTTTGAGTCTGCATATCAGTGAGGGTTTGATTTCTAGTATATGTGCGGGTTATTACACTTGATCATGATTGTATACACATGTATGGCACATGACTAGAGAGATATAGACGCACTTGGTTAAGGGATATGTATGATGATGTATGCATAGGGCACAATTACAGATTGGACACAGTGACAGGTTGCAGGTTGATTTGACAGAGGCAACAAAGTGTCTGAGTTTCAGAAAAGGTGAAAACCATAACTTTCTAAATGTGTGTGTAGGCTGCAGTATAGACAAGCCGCGTCAATATGCAGGCTGTAGTATAGACAGAGCTTGTACATACACGAGCTACAACATATACATGTCACATACCTATTGGTGTTTGTTGGTACAGGGTGACTTCTGGTACATGATTGATTACACGTTTTTGGTACAGGTTGGTTACAGGTTGTTGGCATAGATTGGTACATGTTTACAGTGGTATATCTCACAGGGACAATGTGGTAGT
This sequence comes from Picea mariana, assembly GCA_032191745.1. Classification (NCBI taxonomy): domain Eukaryota; kingdom Viridiplantae; phylum Streptophyta; class Pinopsida; order Pinales; family Pinaceae; genus Picea; species Picea mariana. The sequence continues at coordinate 813,294 of JASDQU010100442.1, read as the reverse complement.
GGTTTCATCATTTGACACTTATATTTCAGGGTGGTAGGAGGGGGGTTGTATCCTCTTAGTTGTAGCCAGAGAATTGGGGATTTGGAGCTTCCCTCAGGTTGTAGCTTGGAAATATAGGGGGTCGGAGCCTCCTTACAGTTGCATATGGAGAACAAAGGAAGTTGGTTCTTCCAATAAATGTAATTCTTAAAGACATATATGAAAAAACATTCAGTAGTTTTCTCCCGCATTGGGTTTCCAAGTAAAAATACCGATGTACTGTGTATGTGTATGATTGTTCATTGTTCATGGTTTATTTACTCTTCTCTTGTTGAATGATAAGGGTATATTGATCTTAAAGATAAAAACAAATTATATACTATGGTTAAAAATGATTAAAAGTTCTATTACTGATTCACCCCCCCTCTCAGTAATCCAATAATGATTAAAAATGATTAAAATCTCTATTATGGGTTTTAGAACGGCTTCCATTACTCTCGCCTCCTGGGGTTTAACACTCTATCTTTAGGGTGAATCGTGAAGTGTTATTCCTCCTAAGCTTTGCTACAATACTTCTATGGGTATCTGATCCTGAAGATGATGAAATATCAATGATCATCTTGATCCTTCCTCTCGGCCCTGTAACATAACCTAATACCTACAATCCCTTAATTTATCTACTATGCAGAGTTTCTTGTGCTCGTTCCTCATATGTATCAATACCTATTTTACACAGAGATTAAACATTACCCAATGACATACATGAACATATAGGCTTCCAGAATACCCGAAATAAAGTATTTTCCTTTAATTCAAATACATATGGTTACACACAATTTCACAGGCTCGCATGCCTTCCTTTGTTTGGATTAAATCAACAGATTGCAATCCTCATTCTATTGGCCTGATTAGCATTCCATTGGAAAAATCTAATGCCTCTAAGGCTTACAATATTTGTACAAATGAATTCTGCAACCATTTCTAGTTCAAATCCACAATCTACTCAACCGTATCCTAAGGATCCTCTAGATCCACAAAATCATCAACCAAATCCTAAGTCTAAGACTCACAATCCCTATGATATCTAATATCTCCTAAGATCTCTCAACCCTCATGTTCTCACACATTTGAGAACAATTACATTTTAATCCTCACACACACATTACACTCCAAATTCTCAAAAAAACAAAGGAAAATACATTAAATCATGTTTATGGAACCTAAATTAAAGACCCCCTAGATTTCTTCCAAATGTACAAAATCTCGAAGGCAGGATGCTCTTGCACCATGAATACAACTTAGCATGTCTATGATGTATTATAATACAAACTTTTATCAATGGAACTATGCATAATGATTATTTCACAGATACAAGTATAAAACATTATGTGAGCACAAAGGTAATATGGAAACTACCAAAGATATAAAATTTTCAAGCTTACATAATACAATTAGCATTATATACCTAGATGTGGTGGAAAGTAAAGGGACTTGAACATGTCCCATGTGTTTGGGGGACTCTGAGGGCAATCTTTGTGCGTGATAATTAGATGGTAAGGTGCATACACATGGGAATGATGGAAGGTTTCATTGTGGGTTCAATCCATCTGGAAGGCAATTGTAGGCATGATTTGAGAAAGATGATGTGTTGGTGTAGCATGATGGAAAAAGCGGGGGTGGGTTGGTTAAATCCATCTCCTGATTTGGGCCGATAGATCTTGTGGCAGAAGAAGTATACTTAGGAAGCTCTGGGAATTTTGAATAGGGGATTATGACATATGTCAGTGGATTACGACCCTCTTGGTTAGTATATTGTTCTCACTCCTCACACACTATGTTTATGAGAATTTTGATTTTACTGTCTTGAATAGGGGTTGACTTGTAAGGGAGTATAGAAATCTAGGAACAATTGTGAATGGTAATTTTGGGGATTACCCAACACCCTTTCTCTCCCCAACCAAATATTTCAACATTTCCTTTGGGCTTCTTCTCATTCAAACCTATCATGTGTTGTCTCTAGCAGCTTCTATTCATAGAAACCTTGAGCTCATGAGAACATAGTTATCTATGGTTACTACATATGCATTCTCTAGGTTAATCCTTTCTTTTCTATTCATTATCTTGTTTGGTTCCTCCATGATTTATTATAGTGTTTGGCTATAATTTACAAGAGAACCCACTTCCTATCTCTCCAGGGCTGTGTCCACTCGAAGGCTCACACATTGGATTTCACCCTACATAGGTTTTTATAGAGGCTTACTACTCTTTGTTTGTCACCAAATATGTGTCTCTTGGTTACTATACTCCCTAATCGATCCTCTTTAGCTTATGTCAAAAGTCATTCTTCCCCAATGAGAACCACAGGAAGAGGGGCCAAACCTAAGTGTAGTAAATGGGGGACCAATTGAGGCACTAAATCCTCTATCAAACCTTCCCCTCCCTCACAAACTCCACAATGCATAACCAGAGAAAAATTGGATGCCATGAGAGTGGTCTCAGACTTCCATTATAGGTTTTCCGAGGAAATTAAATTTGAGATGGTTAGCATGGAGCATGCCATCAAAAGGAAAATAAATATGCTCTCTAAGGAATTGTTAGAGGTTGAGTTCAAAGAATGGGTCTTGGATTTGGGCTAGTCCATAACTAGAGACACCAAAAACTTTGAGCATGGGTTGTGGAAGAGAAAGGAAATCAACAATAAGCTATCCTACGAAATCTAAACACGATGGACCCAAAATTTGATGCACTATGTAGATAAGTATTTAACATTGATATCACTATCAACAACTATCCATACACCCAAAACAACCTAATGGAGGACATAGATCAGTTCCCAACCTTCACAAGGACACTCAAACCCCATCTTGTTGGATGAGGAATAGATGATCAAAGGAATAGATGCCATTGGTAGAAGCAGGAACATGGGTCTTAGATTTAAATCCCTTTGTTTATCTTGGTCAGGAGAGAGGTGTAACATCCCCGACCCTCTAGAGACTGGGTAATGCCACTACTGCGGAATATACACTTATATATAAATGACATGCATTTTAATGAATTAAAATACATAACACAGAGTAATCATGGAATTACTGCTACCATATACAATCAATGAAAACTAACATTAATTCATATACACAACGGAATACATGATAATCATTCATCACAAAACATGCATAAAATACATAATTAATCACATAAATGATACTTATATTTTATCTGGAGTGAATCCACCAACTACGTGCATACCTTCCATGAACCTCCTAGCCTTAGACCGCGCTGCTCATCATTCTCAGCAGTAGGTCACCCCCGAGATGGGACTAAACCCCACCGGGAAAGGGAATTCTAGGCTTGGCAAGGACAACAAGGAAGTTGCACAAAGCAACAAGAATGATCTTTTATCCTAGGAGCCACTTACGCCCACAACACAGAGACTCTCATTCCCCACACACCCGCTCCACCCCAGGAGGATACACCTTCACTAATACAAGTCCATCGGCTAGTACACCTCCCTTACCTTGGGCTTCAGCAACAGGCTGGACCAGAAGTCTTAGAGTACTACTGTTGCTACGGGACTCCATTCCAAGAGAAATCACTTCCCAACAAACTCTCTCACCTGGGAGAGTTTCTCACAGGCCTGACAACCTGCCTCTTCAACCAGTCTTCGACTCAGCTACAGCCGGTTACGGATGACAACAACAACAACATCAACAGGGAAAAACGGGTATGGACACCCAAACAGGCAACAGTCGAACACTAGGACATATCAAGGCTCAGTAAGAAACAACCGATGGTAACAAGCCACACTCAGTCCAGGAACTGCGTGGCCGCAACAACCAACAATTATGACACAACCCGACTCTCTACAGAAGGAAACAACTCAAAATAGTTCAAGTACGAACTCGACTTTGTGGGTGTGGATAGACCGGGTTCACAGAATCACACAGGTCGACTTTTCGTTCTCCTTTTCAGAGATGCGTGGTTATTCGAGATTGACCACCGAGGTCTCGAGTTCAGACGAAGGATGGGAGAATGGCCTCACAAACTCATGTGGAGGATGGTCGAATGATCAACAAACTACCAACACGATTTGACTCACGGGTTATTGGTTCCAGCGATCCGTGATGGATGCCCCGGTTCACGGTTAGACAGTGGGTCAAGAATGGAAAGCCCCCCCCAACAACACAACTGACGCTTCAGATATTAACTGCATGAGCCCAGGTCTACACTTATCTTCCTGTAGCTGCATGCGCTCCATTTAGCCTACGTCCCTAGCCACCAGGAACTTAGGATAACAAAACATAATATGTCCACCTTAGTTTTCAGGAAATAATATTAAAATATTATTCCTCTAGAGGTAAGCTCCCTAGATTAGCCCCTAGGCCCAAATACTTAGCCCCCCTTCCTTACCCTACCTAGTGGAGCTTAGTCCCCCATAAATCTTCTTCGTGGTCGATCTACACGCAACAATGTTTATATTTTTATTAGTGATCTGCATAATTACATATACAAACAAAATACCAAGCTCCTGGCCTAATTATCACATAAGCCTCCTAGCTTATTATAACTCGGCTCACCAGCCTAACAAACATGTTTACAATCCATATTTACAACTGGGGCTCTACCGGGGGATATTGCAATTCCCTCCCTTTATTTTTTCACTGTCCTCAGTGAAACTTGTTTATACATATATAATTCAAAAATTCTTCAAAAACCTCCAAGATTTAGCTATTGGAAGCCCATTATCCAACTTTATTTTCAAGCACCAATTCTAGTATCCATATTGCAGCTGAAACTCAATTGCTCTATTCCCTGGAGTTGCTTCAGGAAAGCATTCAACTTATTGTTCCTTGTTACATGCTTCAATTAAACCTCATTGAAACCACCGAATGGATGTAGATCCACGATGTTCCATCCATTTATAAACTCTCAACAGTGCTATGACTCCACAGACGTAAACACTCTGCTCCTACACCTATTCATTCAGAAGCAACATTAGAACATACATGCAATATATATACAGACAATTCTAATAACATTATAACCTGTATATGAATTACGAGATACATAGCATACAATGAATAGAGAATTGATACTTATCTTTTGATTGAGAAGAATTCCATATCAACATGGTCTAGGCCAAGGTACCAAACCCCAACAACATTCCAACCAACAATCTCTCTTCCCCACATGTCTGTCCCACCCCAGGAGTGTGCACCTTCACTGTCACACAGTCCATCGGTTGTTACACCTCCCTTTCCTTGGGCTTCAGTAACAGGTCAGACAAGAAGTCTTAGAGCACCATGGCTCGAGGAGTTCCAATTGCCCTCAAAGGTCTCCAATCAACATCTTTCCCGAGTTACTCTTTTCAGTCAACATTCTAACTTTTATCAACATCATCTCATCTGCATCACCCACATGCAGTTATCATGAGAAAACATAAAAGAATTTATTTAGAAACTCAAGCTTAGTTCAAAGGGAATTCATCTTTTCCCCAAAACATGAAATTCTATTTCATAATTCATCTTGGCTGTTGCCATATTATGAATGCAACCATCCTTGTGGTTTTCCACAGGCACCAAACTGCATACCATTTTTCTTGTAATGCTTCATCTTGCATACAACCAACAAATTGTCAGTATTTGTTGAACATCATAATTCAATTACAAGATGTACAAAATCTTATGTAGTGATCTTAGAATTTCCTGCACCTAGCAATTCAATCACAATTACCCAACAATTAAATAAAATAGAATGGCTCGTCATTCTATGCATATGCATTTTCATAATTAATAACAGTAAGTTCATTATTTCTTCTTTTGAACAAGAAAATTTCCTGTAGTCAATGCTCACGTGACTACTTGACTTGCAACTTTCCTGTTGCAATGTCTAACACCTCCCTAAAATGTCCTCAACTTCATGAGTTAACAACATTTCAACTGTTAGTAACAATTATTTCCATGCAATAATATATATGCATGTACTTACAAAACATATTCAACCATGTCCTGGTCTCATACATGACTAGCTTACTGACATTTATTCCTATAACATGTTCTTATCTTTTAATTCTTTGGTTATTACTCCATAACCAAATTAACATGACATTCTACTATGTCAGTGTGTGCATTCATAAGCTAAAAAGATTTGAATTAATACAGGCCTCCAGCCTTTACCACATCCAGTGGTATGTACTCAATAATATAATCATTTGATTTTATAAAATAACTTTGGCTAAGGAAATTCTTACCTAAATTTCCTTTCAACAATTATGCAAAAAGAGTAATAAAAACTCATACCTGCATGACTGCCATTAATAAATTTTATACTACCTGAATGTCTGATGGAAGTAGAAGATTTCATGCTTCTTTTATGAAACTTATAACCAACACTTCAGCTTTCTGTTGCTTCCCTCCTTATGCAACAACCTCACCAACAACACTTGCAAACATGCAAGCATTATTTCCTCTGGCTGACTCAATAAGTCATAACAGACTTGCTGCCACAGAAATTGCAACAACTTCTTTCTCCCTATAAAACTTTTCCTTGCTGAACCCATAAGTCTTCAATTCTTCCCAGATTCCTGAATCTTCTTGTGCTCCCACTATGATCACTATGCATGATTATTCATGCCCTGAGCACTTTCGACACAATGCCCCTATCTCAACGGGGTTTGCTGACCTCTCGGTCAAAAAATCTTTCAAAATGCTGAGTCAGATTGACTCTTCGGGCCTTTGCTAGACCCCTATTAATCTTACACAGGTCCCCTTTCCTTCTGTGTGCAGGTCCCTACAGACCCGCGAGATATTCCTGTGCGCTTCCAAAACTCCAAGTTTTAGGCGCTAGCCCCTTTTTCATTAGCCCTTTCCTTCATAGGACCCTGGGCTATGACCTTATGGAAAACTGTGATTGCGAGCGTGGGAAAGAGTGGTTTTAGGGCAACCCGCTTTTCGCCCTGCAATTCACCTCGAGCTGCCACGCATCACTTTGTTTAAAACCATAGTATAAATTGTGGTCCGCTCTCATATTTTTAACATCCGAGCAAGTTCTGGCCCCGCAATCCATCTCGTCCATCGATATCCAATCCCTTGGCGATGATCCGCGAGAAAACGACTGCTATCTATCCTCCCTTTTTTACCTTATTTCATCCTTCCACATGCGATCTCAGATCTACACGATCTGTCGACACGTAGCTCCCTTCCAAATCAATTGCTACGATTGATTCCAGCTCTCCGACCCTCAAGAGTTTCAACTCTCAACTATCTGCTTTTCCCCGTATGACAATCTTCCAGAGTGGAAGATCTATTGACACCTGTCCTCAACAATTGAACGATTCTGATGAACTCCGACTGTCCAGCCTTCGGGAGTTCTCACGTCTACACACACACAAATCTCTGGAGTGAATTTCTCTAGAGTGACAGATCTTCTACCATGCATCCCCTCCAAATCAACGACTCTGATTCTCTTTAGGACTTCGGCTCTTTCCGACCAAGAAAAAATCAACAATCCTTCAAACTCCTCCTTGATCAACGATCAAGATCTCCTTTGGGACTTCGATGCTTTCATCCTCTGCTTTCCTTCAAAGTGCTTTGTACCCAGAGTTCCAAATCTGGTGCCACGTGTCCACTTTCAGATCAACAACCAAGATTTACTTCGACTGTTTTTCCTCCTCCTTGTCCATAAAATTCTGAAGTTGTGGATCTTACGCCACTTGTCCTCCTTGATGATGGACAGTCCCAAATCACTTCGGGACTTCGACAAGTCCACTTCTCCTGCACACACAAGGTTTAAGTCTCATGCGCTTACCTTCGGATCCAACGGTTGTTGGTCCTTTGCGCTCAGATTTGACGAACAAATCTGATCTCCTCCATGCGTGTTCTTTCTGTCTAGACGTGAAATTCAACGGCCAGATATTTTCCTCTACAAATGATCTGACGATAGCTGTCACTCCTCCTCATGAGATTTCGCTTTCTCCCGAAATGGGAAAATTTCTAAGTGTCAAGGCTTCGACCTTTGATCCTTCTACGAGTCCTTGACTTTGGGTCTTGTTTTCGCTCTTGTAAGCATTATCTCTTCTGAGCTCAAAGTGCTTTGTACCCAGAGTTCCAAATCTGGTGCCACGTGTCCACTTTCAGATCAACAACCAAGATTTACTTCGACTGTTTTTCCTCCTCCTTGTCCATAAAATTCTGAAGTTGTGGATCTTACGCCACTTGTCCTCCTTGATGATGGACAGTCCCAAATCACTTCGGGACTTCGACAAGTCCACTTCTCCTGCACACACAAGGTTTAAGTCTCATGCGCTTACCTTCGGATCCAACGGTTGTTGGTCCTTTGCGCTCAGATTTGACGAACAAATCTGATCTCCTCCATGCGTGTTCTTTCTGTCTAGACGTGAAATTCAACGGCCAGATATTTTCCTCTACAAATGATCTGACGATAGCTGTCACTCCTCCTCATGAGATTTCGCTTTCTCCCGAAATGGGAAAATTTCTAAGTGTCAAGGCTTCGACCTTTGATCCTTCTACGAGTCCTTGACTTTGGGTCTYGTYTTCGCTCTTGTAAGCATTATCTCTTCTGAGCTTTAGGAATTAGAATGATTCCATCTCCGACACACTCCTTGCATTATCTCTTCTGAGCTTTTCGATTTACTCAGTCTCCTAAGGGTTTCGGCCCTTCTGTTTCCTTTCAAAGGAAAACTTCGTGCCCTCCTAGCAACCTTCTGCTCAAAGCACACCTTGCTGAGCATTTTCTACAAAGTGTTCAACAACTCTGTGAGTATCTTCCTCTGATACTCTTCTCCCTGAACTCGACAAAGAGTTCTCTCTGTGCATACTTGCAATCGCTCGATGCCTGTCTGGTAGAGCCCTCCAGAGTTCTCAGTGACTCTATCTCTCTCTGAACTCAACACAGAGTTCTTCCTGTGCACTCCTTGCACTTCTGCCAATGAAGGTTCAACGATATCTATCATGAGATTCTCTGAGGTTAACTTACCTCTGTCAATGCACTCCTTGCGGACAATGTGCACTGCTTGCACTCGAAAACTCAAAGAAGAGAAACAATTGAAACTTATTCAATACTTCACTAGTTTATGCATTCAAACCATGAACAACATATAAAAACACAATAATTAACACAAATACATAAACACACTATATGTAGGAAAAAATGTTTTTCTATTATCTCCGTGAGTGTCTTCTAAGCGCTTTGTGAAAATTTGATTTGTTTCTAACACTCGCTGAACTCTTCAAACACAACGTGAAATCAACCAGAATTTGTTAGGCCATCATTCCTTAACAAATCCCACAACATTCATAAACCAATCTGATTTAAGAAAACGTTCAGATTTCATTTTCTTTCTGAGCTCTTCTCTGCTCTATAATAATTTTCGGGCATTATACCCTTTCTCTCAGTTTCGAATCCATGTGATCATGGGCTATGACCAAGCGTTAGATCACTAGGTGCTTATTCGGGCCTTCGGCTTTGGAAGATTTCAAAGCACCACACAACAATCTCTTGGAGTTCCAGATTACCGAACTCGCGAAGTAGGGCGGATCAACCGTCCATGTCTACTTAGCATCCGATGACTGACACTTAATATGGAACCCCAGGCGTCTGAGTTCCAGAACTTTGGAGCTTCGGAGGATCTCACATCCGCACCTCCGAACTGCTAATATCCGAACATTCCCAATCACCTGGTGACGTCATTACGTCACATCACTTAACGTTTTCCAATTGTGGGTTCATGCAACGGTGGTTTGGAGCAACCCGCCTTTCATCCCCCAATTCTTCCGACGATGACACATGATGTAGGAGAATCGCTATCAAATCCAGAAATGCAGACGTGGAAGCGAAGTTGACACCTTAGCACATTGAAAGAACCAAACCCGAATCTTAGCGAGCTTGGTAGTCGTGTAGAGTTTTGAATTTTGTGTTAATTAAATTAGAGTGTGTAAAGTCGGGCCACCGTTTGAAATGACGGAACGATTGTAAAACCTTACACAACTGTAAAATATTACAGGTGTAGGATACTTGCCTTGATTAGTCATTAGGTTGCATTTAATTGAGTAGGTAACCGTTAGAGTAGGAGGTGATATATTTTTAGATAGGAGGAAGAAGAGCGAAGAGGCTCTGGGTCCTTAGACAAGTTTTCATTGTAATGGTTGTAAGAGATAACTACTGTAATCATGTTTTTTCTTTGAAATGAATAGAACAGACAAAATTGATTCAATTGTACAGTGTTGATACTGTTTGACTAGTATTATGTATTTTGTGAATGTATGAGGTTCATGGAGAATGAGTAATTGAATAAGTCTCTAAGTATTTCTCTTCTGTAAGTTATGCAAGGAGTGCATACTAAGCGCAAGGAGTGCATGTGAGGGAGTCTTTTCGACTCGAAGTTCAGAAGAGATAGCGGGGGACTTTCGTATTCAGGGTGTGCATATTGAGCACAAAGAGTGTGTGTAGAGGCAAACTCGTTGTAAGTTTGAAGGCTCAGGAAGTTGAGCATAGAGTATGCCATGAAGGCATCATAAAGTCTTTTGAAAATATGCAGAGGGCAAGTGTGCGCCAGGGTGAGGTTTAAATTTCATTTGCCAGAAGCTCAGGAGGAGTAGTGGTTCTAAGATTTGAAAGGAAGCACTTAAAAAATTTCTAAGTTTTGAAGAGTTGAAGCATTCAAAGGTGGAGCACAGAAATTGAAAGTTCGAAGGAAGAACCAATATGGAGGATTGAGCGGGAGAAATCCTTTAGAGTGAAGTTTGTGAAATCCAAAATCGTGAAATGATCATGGCCATTCGTTGAGGCAGAACACATGGCGACAGATCAACATTTCATTGATTCGTAAATCGGGGAGTTGGAGGTAGGCGTTGTGAAAACTTGCGAAAAGTGAAATCGCAATTTAATCATAGCCGTTGAAATCGTGGAAGGTTGTGAACCGTTGATTCGACATAAGTGGAGTTCAAAGAATTCACAATTTTGGGTATCGGTGGAAGGGAGACGAGCAGTCTTTTAATAGCCGAAACCTGAAATCCCAATTTGCGAAGAATAGATCTGGACTGTTGAGTCATGGGAAGTCTCAGACTGTTGATCTGAGGTGATAGATTTCAGGAGTTCGAAAGACGGAGAGTCAGGTTGACTCATATACCCGACATGCGAAATCGCGACACACCTTTTCAAATAGGCGTGTGGTCATAGTGGGTGGTCATGTGGAGGAAAATTTACGCCCGATGTTAGTTTGCGCGGGTGAGGTTTCGCTAAAGGACCTGTGAATTTGTATTGTAAAGGTTCTAGCAGGGAATCACAGAGCTAGTCTAGCTCAAGAAGTCGAAAGATCCTAGACCGAGAGGTCGCGCAGACCTTGGAGGGAAGGGGGGTCTACACCAACAAGTAACCCCTCGGTGAAACCGCGGTTTGGATTGCGGGACCACCTTGGATAATTAACTTCCATGCAACTTGGGTCCCCATAATGCCTTCTGGCCGTTGATCTTGATGTATCATGATCAACTCCACTGTGGGTCCTCCGACCTTTAACTATGTTACATAACCTCGGGGTCCCACTAACCATGCTCATACAGAATGCCACATGGTGGAATACTAATGGCTGACATGTGGTTCAGTCAGATGAGTGACACGTGTCATGTTCCATACGACATTTCAAATTTCTATGTGTTCAAAACCCACTGACACATGGCGCACAACGCATGTGTCCACGTCAAACCAAGTGACATCACCATGCCACATCACTTTGGAGTCTCAGACTTCAAAAGTTCTTATTCTTGATTCCTTCCAATCTTCTGAAATCTGAAATTACTAACCTCTTTATCTTCCGCTCTTGGTTTGATCTAACGGTAAGACTTCTCCCCAGATCTACGATGTAGATCTCTCCTTGGGACTTCGGAGTTTCGGGCTTCTGCCTTTCTCTTAGTTTGTATCAACTTCACTGAAGTTGCGAAGTCCGAAGGGATTCTATGATAACCCTTCTACACCTTCTCCAGATCTGACGATCGTAAAGGATTTCCCTTCCTTCCGAACAGATTTTACAACGCAGAACAAACTCTGTTACTCTGCGGATTTCCAAAGGAATTCATGGCTAACTACTTCGCAACATTACCATATCTGACGGTCGTGAAGGATTCTCCTTCTCCCGAATAGATCCCAAGGTCCAAATTACTCTGCAACCCAATACCACTTATGTCATGGTTTTACGACACCGCTACTCTTCCTAAGCTTTGTAACACGACCAAGGTAACTTCTTGGCACTCAGGAAGGTTCTGAGGTTCGAAATTGGTCGTCCAGACACAGTTTCCTCTTGAAACCTTGGGTCCAATGACCAATTACCCAGCCCATTCAGGCTCAGTGTTTGAAACCTTGGCTCTGAACTCAAATTTTGTCTACTTCGACAACAATTCTTTCTGAAACTTTTGCTTCAACTACCACTAACATGGCCCATGCAGCCTCATTGTTGTAACCATGCTTTGATACCATATTGTAACATCCCCGACCCTTTAGAGACCGGGTAATGCCACTAATACGGAGTATACACTTATATATAAATGACATGCATTTTAATGAATTAAAATACTTAACACAGAGTAATCATGGAATTACTGCTACCATAAACAATGAATGAAAACTAACATTAATTCATATACACAACATAATACATGATAATCATTCATCACAGAACATGCATAAAATACATAATTAATCGCATAAATGATACTTATCTTTTATATGGAGCGAATCCACCAACTGCGTGCAGACCTTCCACGAACCTCCTAGTCTTAGACCGTGCTGCTCATCAATCTCAGTAGTAGGTCACCCCCGAGCTGGGACTAAACTCCACTGGGCAAGGGAATTCTAGGCTTGGCAAGGACAACAAGGAAGTTGCACAAAGCAACAGGAAGGATCTTTTATCCCAGGAGCCACTTATGCCCACAACAAACATACCTTCATTCCCCACATACCTGCTCCACCCCAGGAGGACACACCTTCACTAATACAAGTCCATCAACTAGTACACGTCCCTTACCTTAGGCTTCAACAACATGCTGGACCAGAAGTCTCAGAGTATTGCGTCTGCTATGGGTCTCCCTTCCAGGAGAACTCACTTCCCAACAAACTCTCTCACCTGGGAGAGTTTCTCACAGGCCTGACAATCTGCCTCTTCAACTAGTCTTAGACGTAGCTACAACCGGTTACGGATGACAACAACAACAACAACAATAGGGAAAAACAGGTATGGACACCCAAACAGGCAATAGTCAAACACTAGGACATATCAAGGCTCAGTAAGAAACAATCGATGACAACAAGCCACACTTAGTCTAGGAACTGCGTGGCCGCAACAACCAATAGTTATGACACAACCCGACTCTCTAAAGAAGGCAACAACTCAAAACGGTCTAGGTACGAACTTGACTCTGTGGGTGCGGATAGACTGGGTTCACAAAATCACATAGGTCGGATTTTCGTTCTCCTTTTCAGAGATGCATGGTTATCCGAGATTGACCACCGAGGTCTCAGGTTCAGACGAAGGATGGGAGAATGGCCTCACGAACTCACGCGGAGGATGGTCGAATCGCCAATGAACTACCAACATGATTTGACTCACGGGTTACTGGTTCCAGAGATCCGTGATGGATGCCCCAGTTCACGGTTAGACAGTGGGTCAAGAATGGCAAGCCCCCCCCATAACACAGCTGGTGCTTCAACTTTTAACTGCATGAGCCCAGGTTGACACTTGTCTTCCTGTAGCTACATGTGCTCCATTTAGCCTACGTCCCCAACCACCAGGAACTTAGGATAACTAAACATAATATGTCCACCTTAGTTTTCAGGAAATAATATTAAAATATTATTCCTCTAGAGGTAAGCCCCCTAGCTTAGCCCCTAGGCCCAAATACTTAGCCCCCCTTCCTTACCCTACCTAGCGAAGCTTAGTCCCCCATAACTCTTCTTCGTGGTCGGTCTACACACAACAATGTTTATATTTTTATTAATGATATGCATAATTACATATACAAACAAAATATTAGGCTCCTGGCCTAATTATCACATAAGCCTCCTAACTTATTATAACTCGGTTCACCAGCCTAACAAACATGTTTACAATTCATATTTACAACTAGGGCTCTACCGGGGGATATTACAAGAGGAGTGATAAAAACCACCTTAATCACTTGTCTTATGTTCTATCTTTTTTATATCAGTAGGATAGGTAAGCATAAGTTTAGGCTTTTAGATATTTTGAAAAACTTTTAGAATTTGTGTAAAATAAAAATAGTGATATTTTGATACTTCTTGGTCCTGGTTTCCCAGATGACAGGCCACAGACAATGATGCTTGTACTATTTTATGTGACATACTAATACTAATATTATCTTGCTTTAAAAAAATACAATTAGCATTTGGGTGAGGATTGAGATCTTTGAATTGTAGCCTAGTGACAAGGAAAACTCAGGAAAGGTAGGGGGGGGGAACTGGGTCACATAGAACCTCCTCCGATCCCATAATCATAGAAGAAGACCCAGTGTTGGAAGTCAACAACAAGCCAAGGAGTACCAGTCACCCACTCTACCAGGCCTCTCATGCTAAGTTTGATTTTGATTTTGTTGTTTATGGCTTCAAACCATTATCTTTGTCTATGTTTTCTAGTGTTATTAGATTATTATTTTTCAAGTCTTATGATTATGCTATACTCTACTTGAAACTCGAGACCTTTTTACCTCAACTAAATATAGTTTTGGTAACTTAGAAGAACCATAAATACTATTTTTGAACTCTTTGTGGCCTTATTTCCATTATGATAGGCCACAAAAAAAACATTAAATATAATATTTTTTGTATTATAATAATATAGATAAACTTAGTCTATAAAAGTTAAAAAAAAAAACTAAATGTGAAATTTATGAGTGGCTAGATTGACATACAAATCCACAAATCATCTCTTGAAACAAAAACATCAATTAACAATTAGGAACAAACATATTTGAGAACAGAAATTTACAAAAACATTAGAAAAGACACATATAAGTTTTAAACTAAACATTGAACTATTTGCTACACTACATACCAATTTAAAAAAAAAGGTTTGACTTCATATTATAATCAGTATGAACAAAAGTTTACCATAAAAAGAAAAAGCACATTTAATACATTAGTAATTCATATAAAAAAATAAACAAAACAAAGTGAAAAGCAAAAGATGAAGAACACAATCCACTATTTTTGTCACGCAATTGCAAAAAAGAGAAGTGAAAGAGAGAATATCTTTAACACTTGCAGAAGAACGTTTAAAAAAATAAATAAATGTATTTTTTTGATTAAGAAAAATAAAATAAAATATTTTTAATATTTTCAAATAATTTTTGAAAAAAATTAAATAGATGTATTGATTTTTTTAATTATGTAATATGTAAGAGAATTTCTTTCAAAAGAGATATGGTAGTAATGAAACAAGTGTTCATGTTAATTATGTTAATTGAATAGTAACTTTAAAATCAAAATAAAGTTTTAGTATAAATAATTTTAAGGATGGAATTTATTTTAAAATATAAAAAAAATTGGTAATTTTATTAATTTTTAATATACAAATTATTATAAAATGTTTAGCTATATTTTTGTAAAAATATTCAAATTTCTAAGGATTTAATATTGTTTCTATAAAATTTGAGCTATTTCTTATTCAAAAATAATTATTTTATAAAATTTGGGCTATTTATGAGGTGAACAAAATTATCCTATAAAATTTGAGGGAATCATTTTTAGAAAAATAGAAATTGGCCAATTTTTTTTTTGGAAAAAACATGGAAAAATAGCCCATGACCATATATAGCCCCTAAAATTTTATAACAATAATGAAAATAGTAAATACATTTACATAATTAAACAAACAAAAAAAAACATTGCAAAAAGATGCATTTCTTAAGTTTTTAAATGGAGTAGATGAAACAAAGCATAAGAATAATGAAAAAATGAACAAGAAGAAAGATTAATAACTTTGAGGTAGCCATTTTTACAAATAAGAGAGATGGGACAAATATGCACATAAAACTATAATTAGGATTTTTTAGTGGAGTTTTTTTCCAGAAAAAAAACAGTTTCTTTGCTATTCATTGAGAATCAGAAGAGACTTTACAATACAAAGTATGACTTGAACAGTCATATGATGTCAGTTTTTTCAAAAAAATATAACATCTCTGATATTTTGCTATTAACCAAAGTGAGCATTATGTGTCAAAAATACATGATTTTGGGAAGTATTAAATACTCCCCCCCAAAAAAACAGAGTGAGCATTATGTGTCAAAAAGACATATGATTTTGGGAAGTATTAAAGAAATCCCAAAAAAACTGAATACTCCTAAAAAAAAAAAAACACAGCTACAAACTCTTGTCCATATGCTGTGAGGAAAACCAAAATGTAAGATCAAAAGATAAAGAAGGATTAGAGTTGAATCCTCCAGTTATCAACATTCATGTTGACATTGTAGTACTCAACATGCCTTACCTTGTAAAATAAATTAAACTTATACAATTGGAATAATAATAATTGTAGATTTACTGTAACTCAAATGGTTGGGAGGAAAAATTGTTAATGAACAATTCAATAAACAAAGTAACTTTTACAAAGACATTATTATATGGTTTTACTAACTATTATGACTTTACAACATTTATGACTTTCAAAGGTTATTCATACTAATAAATAGCTACATGCTCTAAGAAATGAGTTATCCCTTTGACAATTGGATTGTGATTGAGAAGAATGATTGTTAATCTTCCCACTAGAATTCAATTCTAATAAGTAATATATTAAGAATATATTATTTTGAATATATTATTATAAACATCTTTGTTTGAAGGATGAAGAGATTCAATCATACCTGTAATCAATACCAAATACAACTATTTGTATTGAAACTATGCTCTATGGAAAGTTGGTCACATTCCTTAACCACACTATATTTGATATGGCAACTTCCCTGAATTATTACAACTTTGTCAGCTGTAAAACAACACAAATGTCACCATTTATCACCTTAATCGTTCTATATAAGAAAGCGTCCATTCGCATTTACTCTCATTGGGTACTTGGAAACATCTGAGATCTCCATTTCCTGTTGATCTCTGGCAACATTAATCATGCAGACACAGCACACAGCGAGCTTTTCTGCCATATTCTGGTTTTTTATTTTGGCCTTCGTCGGGCCTCATTCACTATGCTATGGTACACACGCATATCTGATTTCATTGATAGATAGCTATTATTGTAAAGCCTGAAACGGAAATGAAATGAAATGTGTTTATTGCGTTTAATTGTATGGAACATGGACGGTGCAGGTGACTGCGACTTGGGATCGATAAACATACAGCAAAACGCAACCGACCTGTTTCGCAGTAATGGGAATGAGGTGTGGGCGATATATTCCGTGGAAATTGAGAATGGAAATTGTTTGGATAAAGAGTGCCTGCCCCACAATGTAGTGCTGAGCTGTGAAAATCTTGTTCATGATCCATCCAGGAATCTCGTCACGTTCCCTGGTACCACCTTGTCCGGATTTCCAATGCAATCAGATTCATGTCTGTTGAACGGCGGAGACCCATTACAGCCCAACGTCGTGGCGGGATTCACTTACAGAGTCACGGGGCCGGCGCCAAATCTGCCTCCTCCAATCCCAATCAAAGTCAAATTGGCCGAATTCTGCTAAACTCCAATCCGTTCTGATCTAATCATATATTATATAAACCCTAATTTCGCTGACAATAAGATGATATAGATATCACACTCGCCTCGTTTTGCATTATGTTTAGCATACCAAGGTTTACTTATTTACTAAGAGATTCCATAGGCTTCAAATCATGCCTAATTTTAATGCGTTATTAATGTGATGGCTCAATGCTTGTCATATGATTTTGGTCATCTGTATCTTGATTGTAGATTCAGTTTATCTAATCAGTATGAAGCAAAGTTAATATTGGATTTATTTTGATTTCGTTGTTATAGGATTTTGGTCAATCCTTATTTTGATTGTAGCTATTTGATTTTTATCTTGATTGTAGATTCAGTTTATTCAATCAATATTAAACAAAGTTAATATTAGATTTACTTTGATTTAATTGTCATATGATTTTGGTCATCCATATCAATATTAAACAAAGTTAATATTAGATTTACTTTGATTTAATTGTCATATGATTTTGGTCATCCATATCTTGATTATAGTTATCTTGATCTTGATTGTAGTTTCAATTCATCCAATTAGCATAAAACAAAATTAATATTGAACTTACTTTGATTTTGCTCCATACCCATTAAATGAACAAAACCTACAATCATATTATAATTAACTAATTTCATATTTACTTAATAAACTATATATTAATTTCATTTTTCTTATTAAGAAATATCAAAGGAGACTTATTCATGTGAGATGTGTCTGGATGGCATCTTAATTTAATTCTCCAGTAAAAAACAAACCATTTGAAATATCTATGATACTGGATGATACTTAAAAATAAAAGGGTTGTTCACCCCTCCCTAGTGTTGCATGATACTAGAGCAATGTGCATGATTGAAGGAAAAGATTGGACCTTCATAGGTTGATTGGGAAGAAATTCTAACTGTAATTTAAAAAAATGGGGTTTATTGGTTGGAATATAATTGCAAGAAGTTTTTGAGAAATTTTTATGATGATTAAATTATGAGTTTATTTACAATTGAAGAAGCTCTATTTTTAGTACCATGGAAGTCTACAACATGGTAAAATTTCACTCAACAAGAGAAAGTATATGAAGCTAACTAATTAGAGTTGAACAAGGCTAATCCAATTAAGGTGAGGGTTTCTCTATGGGAGGA
Source organism: Picea mariana (assembly GCA_032191745.1). NCBI lineage: Eukaryota > Viridiplantae > Streptophyta > Pinopsida > Pinales > Pinaceae > Picea > Picea mariana. The sequence goes on along the minus strand of JASDQU010100442.1, from coordinate 794,458 downwards.
GCATTTGAGTCTAGGGCATGGTAAAATTCCACTCAACAAGAGAAAGTATATGAAGCTAAAGAGTTGAACAAGGCTAATCCAATTAAGGTGAGGGTTTCTCTATGGGAGGAGCATTTGGGTAGAACTTGGGTTAGAATTGTCATAAGAGGGATAACATTGATAGTTGCAATGAGATTTCATCCCCTATCTTACAAGGGAGGGGTATGGAAGATTGCAGTCTCTTAGAAGAGGAATCCTCAAAAAATGAAATGTTTTTGTTAGAGAGTTTATCTTGGAATACTTATTTAAAAGAGGAAGAGGAGAGAGGAGGGTCAAGCTTAGGTTGACCAATATTTCTCTATACATAAATCGACTTTGCAGTTGGAGATAGTTGGATCATTAAATGCTCTAAGATTGGAATTGATTTCATCAGTAATTGATTTTTTGGGGGATTTAGGAAAGGTTATATGCAACAAAATCAATGGTGGAATTCCCATAAGTCTTATGAAAGTCACAATATGCATCCTTGTTAAGAGGTTTTCGCAAGCTAGTTCCGTAGCTTTACGTTTTTGATTGATCAAATAGACGATGTAAGTTTCCTAGATCCATCTTAACTTTGAATCTATCAAGTGCCAAGAATAATCAAATCCCTTGTGGTGCAAACCATTTTTAGAGTGCAAAACTTGAGAAAGGTTTGCACCTCAAAGGATTTGATCCCTCTTGACGCTTGATAGATACATAGTTTAGATGGATCTAGGCTAGTTATAATCGTGGGTGGTCATGTCAAAACAATGTTATATAAAACCATAATTGTCCCATTGAAATAAATTAATCCAAAAAAATTGTAGTTTCAACTGTGATCAATTCAAACATCATGATAAAATGTATTACTTTGGATCTTATACAACAATGCATTGTATACATTCTCCTTTCCAATAGTGAAATTATAACTTGTTATTTATCGTCCTTTTTTCACATAGTAATCATTACATTGAGGTCTTTAATATGTCTCTTCAAGTTGTGTTAGATCTAAGTTGCATTCTTAGGTCCATATGATGTAGAGATGAAAATTTGTGATAAGACCCTTATTTTTTACATTCAATACACATTTTACCATAATCAATATTAACTACATGAATGCCAACATAAGACTCTTCATACACATGACACATTTGAATATGAACTAATTGATCAATCCTTGCACGAAATTTTTGATGTGCAATAATTTTCTCTTCATAGGTTATTGTAGTGGTTTGAAGTTCTTCTTTGTTTGACACCATTTTTCTATTAGTATGAGCAATACTTTTAGTGTTTGCCAATAAATATTCCATAGTTCTATATATAAGGTTTTTTTCATTTTTTTAAAAATTGAAACATAAATTGTATTTATAAAAATAGTGGTTGTGCCAAAGTAAATGACTTAATACATAGTGTTAAATTTCAACAAGCTTAAGCATGTATTTGAGGTTACAAAAGGAGTCAAACAACACATCAAAAGGTTGATGGAGGTTGTAATTGAACTAACTATATTCTAGAATTTCTTGCATAAGAATATTTTGACAAATTGATTACATAACAAGATACAAAAACAATAAATTTCTAGATTGGATTACGATTTTAGCTTCTTGTCACCACTGACTATGTGCTCCTGAAGAAGATTTTTTCTTCTTTTTTACTATAGTCCGAGATTCTTTTCTTTTCGATGACTTCAATACCTCTCCATCATTCCCAATGTTAGTCCCTAAAGTTGCTCTTGACTGTGAGAGGGCAAGCTAGGGCATCATTCGTTTATTGCAAAGTATTTTTAAGGTTTTATGATTTGGTTTATTGTAAAGTGGTTGAAAACTGGGTCGAGATTACAACATGACATGAAAATCAAGAATAAAACATAGTATATCCCACTGACTGAATAATAGGTAGATACATAGATGGATTAAACAAATTTAAGAAAAAGGAAAGTGAAGTCTTCAATATGTCAACTTCACAAGAGTTTTTTGTCTCAATATATTATAAAGAAACAAAGGAATCAGCTTGACCTTATTACTTGAAAATTTATCTCTACATCAAAATCTTCACTGTATAAATTAACATTCAAGAACCAAAACGCATTGCAATCTGAATAATAAATTCAAGCATGAAGAATGAAATAACAGAGTAGAAAAAAGAAGGTCTAACCATCCATATGCCTTTGCTATTGAGTGTCAATTGAACATAAATATCTTTTACAATAAGCTCCACAAAAAGTTTCACTAGATCTCCAATTTTTCAACCACCATATGGTTTGTCTTCTGTCTATTTAAACTATCTATAAAACTTTCAGATCCTATTATCTAGAACAGCTTTAAATGACTAGAATAAAAACGTATCCAACTCCTAAAGTAATTCACTCAAAATGAGCTTCTACCCCCCAAAATAGTCCACAACTCAACAACTTGATATAACAAACATTGCCAGCATTACATTTGACTCTACAAAATAGGGATTTTGTTTGACTCTGTAAAACAGATCGAAGTCTTAGCATCTCCTTGATCAAAATGAATAATCTTTGCCATATCTCCTGGAGAACCTTTAAACAAAATTGTAACAAATATTCATGTTACCTTTAGGATAAAATCGCAGCAGTGGCTTTGGCATTTTTCTTCTTGAGCTTCGTGGTTAACACAACATTGTGCCAGTAAAGTCTGAAATTAATTTCCCTGAGTTCCTTAAGCAATGCCCTTTGCTCCTTCTTCTTCTTTTTAAGACTTTSAATCCTTTCTTGCTGGYGARCATTCCACTGTTCTATCTGCAYCTTTTCCTTCTTTAATTGTTTTATKGTTTTCTGAAATTCCTTAATCTTTTCCTTATCAKYTCTTATCTCAACCCTKAATCYTGAACAATCTTCAGAAGGTGCAGTTTCATTCAGATTTAAGGTAACACTAGGTTCCTTGGCTTTAACCTGGTATTTTGAGATTAATTCTGAGCTATGTTCTTCTTTAGAACTTGATGAATCTAAAGCTCCAGGTACATCTGGTAAGTAATCTGAGTCTTCCAAGTAATCCTGTTTTTCTTCAGGAAATTCACTGATGCCTTTAGCCATCTCTTTAGCCTTTTCTAATCTAGTTGAATCTCTCATTACAGGGCCTGTAGGTGGTGTAAGTATTCCCTTTCCTTTGCTGACAAATTTCTTGGGAAATGGGGTCTCTTTTGCTCTTTTCCTGGTGCTTATTTCAAAATCCTCAGAATCATCTTCTATGATTATGGTGTTTTCTTCTTTGATTTCCGGATTGAACATTGCCTTTGACTTCAGCCTATACTTATTAGTGACCCTGGTCGAATTTCTCTGAGGTTTTTGTGATACACACACACCTTTATCCTTTTTTCCTTTGATTGCAACGCTCCTTTTGCTGGTCGATGGCATTTCAGACTTGACTGTAGTTTGAGCAATGAGATCATTATCTGACTCTGTCTCTCCTTTAACATCTTCCTCAGGAAGCATTTCAATTTCGGGCTCCCATCTAGGTCTCTTACTTATGCTCTTTTTAGTTACCTTGATATCAGAAGATTCATCTTTCACAGGGCTTTCATCAGAAATATCTCGACTATGTTTAATAGTTTTCCTTCCTCTGCCCTTTTTCTGCTTATTGGATTGAGTAATAGGTTTTAAGGATTGTGTGAGCCAGTTCCAGTGCTTCTGTAATTCGTTCAGGGCAGACATGACTAGGGTTTTAATCAGGACTTGATGAAACAAACTGCCTTTAGCATTAGTGGAAATTGACTGCACTTTCTTGGACATTTTTGTCAAACTTTTAAGCAGAAAATAAGGAATATTTAGAGGGAAATCATCGTTTAGATGCATCAGTATTATGATATGGTAGATGTAGACCAATGAAAACATCCCTTCGTAGGTGATGTATTTGTGAATCACCACCAGATCAGTGTGCCATTCGGGTCAAACCCAGCTGCGAGGTATTCCCCTTCTCCAATCTGGATTCTTCTTATCTGGAAGGAGGAATTGATTTACAAATTCAGTAACCATGTGCTCCTTCTTCCACCATCTTTCGCCTCCAACCACAAGCCTGCAAGCCTTTGCTATGGTATGCTCTATCACCAACATCAACATCTTACCGATTTCAACCTCGTGACCATCGAAGTTTAGAGCAAACTCCATGGAAACCTGCTCGTCATAACCTTGAAATGTGGTGAGGAACTCAAACCACCCGACGTCTCTGAATCTTTGGGCCATCTGAGGATAGGATTCAAGCAGTTCGACACCTTCTGGTTCTATTCTGGCGACTTGTCCGCTCCTCTTTGGCGCCATTAAACTCAATTCTGCAACTGTCGTCTTCGGGTTCTAAATTCACTACCTGCAATTGTTAGTATATTCCGTTGCTTTGAATGGATACCCGCATTTCTCTCTGTAGGGATGAATTAAGCCAACTCGAAAAGGTAACATATAATGATCATCAAACAACAGGTGACTTTGAAATGAACCCTGCGTGCGTGCATAACAATTATATTATGAAACTGTTGAATTTGGAAATGATTGCCAAGCTTTCGTGGGAGCACACGAACTCTCAATTCATGAATCATGTCATCATAGCTAAATCGGGATCGCAGGTGCAAGTTATGGCATGATTATTTGGTGCTATGGGAATAGGCTTATTCCCGTAGCGCATTTGACAACTTGAAATTTTAAAATTCCAATGGCATAAAAGGAGACACTTCAAATTTAAACAATGTTTTTCAAAATCAAACTTAAATAAATCATCAAAGATTATAATGCAAACCATGAAATACCAAAATCTAAAAATTGAAACAACTGAAAATAGAAAATGAGGAATGGGTAAGGAGAGTTTAGGATAAGGGTTTCTTACTAAACCAAGAAAAAATTAGAGACTAACATTGGCTCCTTCTGGGGATGGAGTTTTGATACTAAACTCAAAGAACTGCAGACCATTGCCTTTCCTTTATCTCCGATTCATTGATTCCCCTGTGACTATCTGTCTTTTATTTTCAGCATAACTGTAAAAACAAGTCCATTGGGTATATGGAGTCTTTATTGAAAGAAAACCTACTGTACTAAATCTAACCTATCAAACCTTTAGATGAAATAATGCTTCAAGAACCTCCCATTCAATGGGCCCCCAAAAATTTCAGTGTTATCTAAATTATGTAGTAGAAAAGTGTTATTCTTCATTACCTTGGTTATCCTGAAAGGACCATACCATAGATTATCAAACTTTCTGTGTTTTGCTTTATCTTCTCTCTTGGCATCCCATCTCAACACCAAATCTCCTTCATTGAAAACATCTTTCTTAGTTCCTTTATCAAATGTAGCCTTGATTTTGTTCTGATGAGCAGCAGCTTTCTGGTTAACCTGTTCTCTGGCTTGTTGAACTTCAATGAGCTGAAAAATCCTTCTTTGTACATCATTGGGTTCTTCTTGTTCTTCTTGCAGAAACTTCAAGACTGGCATACCCAATTGAGTTGGAAGGATAGCTTCTGTGCCATATACCATCTGGAAGGGAGATGTCCCAATAGCTTTCTTGTTGCTGATGCGATCAGCCCATAGAGAAAACTTTAACTTGGAATCCCATGCCTTTTTATTTTCTGCCAACAACTTTTTGATAATCCTTACTAGTGTCTTATTGGAAGATTCAACCAATCCGTTCCCTTGGGGGTAGTAGGGAGTAGAATGAAACAATTTGATATTGTATTTATTGCAGAATTCAAGCATGGAATTTGACTTAAAAGCCTGTGCATTATCAGTGACAAATTTTTTAGGACAACCAAACCTGGAAAAAATATATCCCTCTAGAAATTCCATGATTACCTTGTCTGTAGTATTTCGAGTCGGAATTGCTTCTATCCACTTTGTAAAATAATTAGTGGCCGTAAGAATCCATCTATGCTGCCTTGATGAGGTGGGATTAATCTCTCCAATGAAATCTAATCCCCACTGTTGGAACTGTTCGTGGGCAATGATCGGTTTTAGAGGCATAGATATAAGTTTCTGCTTCCCGGTAAATTTCTAACAAGGTTCACATGCCCTGACCTGAGCAAAAATATCTGAGAATAGAACTGGCCAGTAATAGCCTGCTCTAAGAATTTTGAAGGCAGTAGCCTTCCAATGATGATGACCTCCGCAGACACCATGATGCAGATCTTGAAAGATTTGTTTAGCCTCCTTTTCGTCCACACATCTCAACAGGAAATCATTGGGATCTTTCCAAAACAGGATCTGATCAATAATACAATATTTTATAGCTCTCAACTTTAATGATCTGTATTTTGATTTATCCAATTCTGGGGGAGATTGAAAATTCAGCAAGAAAAATACGATGTCTTTATACCATTCTGAAGAAACATACTTGCTGTTTATTTGTAAATCAATTTCTTCAATCTGGACATAAGAGTCCTATGTCATGTCTGAAAGATGGTATAATCCAATTGCTTTGTAATTGGATTCTGTCATTAATTTGGCGAGGCCTTGTCCCTTTATCAGCTGGGTAGGCTTTATGGTGAGATCATATTCCAAGATTTTGGTTATCCATTTCTCCCTCTTACCTTCACAATCAGGCTGAACCAATATTTCTTTGACTGNTGAAGAAACATACTTGCTGTTTATTTGTAAATCAATTTCTTCAATCTGGACATAAGAGTCCTATGTCATGTATGAAAGATGGTATAATCCAATTGCTTTGTAATTGGATTCTGTCATTAATTTGGCGAGGCCTTGTCCCTTTATCAGCTGGGTAGGCTTTATGGTGAGATCATATTCCAAGATTTTGGTTATCCATTTCTCCCTCTTACCTTCACAATCAGGCTGAACCAATATTTCTTTGACTGCACTGCTTGGGACATAAGCAGTAATTTTTGATTGAAGAATATACACTCTGAAAGATTTTAAAGCCTTCACTAAGGCATAAGCCTGTTTTTCTATTAGATCATACTTCAATTCAAAATCCCTGAGGGTTTTGCTAAAGAAGGAGATAGGTTGCTCGTGACCTTGTTCATTTCTTTGCAGAAGAACAACGGCTATGATATTTTCTGATGCAAATGAAAAAATCATGAACTCTTTAGAAAAATCTGGGCTAATTAGAACAGGTGCTTGAACAATAGCTTGTTTGATCCTTTCGAAGGATTCTCTTGCCTCCGGTATCCACTTAATTTATGCATCCTTTTTCAACATGTCAGTGATGTATTTGACAATCTCTGCAAAGTTAGGTATAAAACTCCTTAAAAAATTAATCTTACCAATGAAGGACTGAATTGACTTTTTATTTCTCGGAATATCGATTAGTTGAATAGCCTTTACTCTTTTTGGATCTATTTTAATTCCTTCAGGCGAAACGATGTGTCCAAGAAGCTTACCTTCCTCCATGGCAAAATGTGTTGTTTTGGGATTAAGTGATATGCCGTACTTCCTGCATTTCTCAAAGGTCTGCTTCAAGTGCTGTAAATGTTCTTCATCTGATGCTAAAAATACAGTGATGTCATCAAGGTAAATCACCACAAACCTGTCTTTCTTGCCAACGAAAGCTATATCCATAGCTCTTTGAAATGTAGCTCCAGCGTTCATCAACCCAAAAGGCATCTTTTCATACATAAAGGTGCCCCAAGGAGTGGTAAAAGCTGTTTTCTTTTTGTCTTCTTCCATTACCGATATTTGATTGTACCCTGAATATCCATCAAGCATATAAATTCTCTTTGCGCGAACAACCTTTTGTAATATATAATCCATTTTTGGTAATGGATAATTTTCTTTTAGAGAACACCTGTTTAGATTCCGGAAGTCTACACAGAGCCTTATCTCTCCGTTCTTTTTCCTGACGGGCACAAGGTTCGCTACCCATTCTGAGTATCTTAGTGGCACTATGATTTTTGCTTCTAGCAGCCTCTTCAACTCCTTTTCTATTATTGGTAATAGTAAAGGATCGAATTGCCTGAATTTCTGTTTTACGGGTTTTGATCCAGGTTTCAGAGGGATTTTATGCTGAATAATTTATGTATCAAACACTTTTAAATCTTCATAAGACCAGGCGAATATATCTGAATATTGTTTCATTAATTCAATATATGCTTCCTTCTGCTTTTTTGACAATTTCCTGGATACTTTTACCAACCTGAGATTTGCATCTGAACTAATGTCACAATCTTCCACATTTGTTTCTTCTGTTTGGATAACAGCCTTCCTGGAGACATCATTATGATCGAACAACCTTTCTAATGGAACCAAACCCTTAGGCAAATGGTTTGTCTTCAATTCGATGATCTTGTGACCAACAATAGTATCTTGAAGAATTTCTACAGTGTGTATTTCTACTTCTGCATCTTCGTCATCTTGATCAATTGAAATATTAGAAAACTCTTCAATGGTTTTCAAAAATCTCTGAATTTCCTCATCATCTTTAAAAACCTGCCAATGTTTTATATTATCCGGAATTGAAGGTCTATGCCTGACTTCAATTTGAAACTTCAGATTAGGAAACACCAGAGTTTTAAAGTTGCTTGCTGCAAATGCCAAAGAATCAACCTGTTGATTTAAATCCCTATGAACAAAAGTAATATTGAATGGCAAGAAGAAATTATCCACATAATCCCACAATTCATTTCTGTATTGTTTCAATCTTTGCTGTTTGGTTTGATATATGTTTCTAACCCGGTGAACAATAAGTTCAGAGTCTCCAAAAACAGACAACTTATTTATTCCCATGTCTCTTGCGGCTTTCAAACCTAACATCAAAGCTTCATACTCACTGATGTTATTAGTGGTGTCAAATTCAAGTTTATATGACATTGGAATAACCTCCTTGGTAGGGGAAATGAAGACAATACCAGCTCCAGAACCTTCTTTAGAACAAGCCCCATCAAAATACATTTTCCAAACAAAATGGTCTTCACTATCTCCTACTGCAGTTATTGACTTTCTGACTAATACTTCTGCCATTTCCTCATCCATATGAAAAACAAAAGAACTCAGATCATCTTCTACAACATATATAGGATGATTAGTGGGATTATCGTGATCACTTACCAAATAAGCCAGTCTGATTTCTCTATATAACCTCCATTGTTCGCCACCAAAAACAGGTATGGTTGCATAGCTTAGGTCCATCTGCAGAGTGCCACCTACCTTTTTAGCCCAAGATCTTGAAAGAAGCATCCCAAATTTTGGTGGTATGTCAGCCACGATAACATCTAACACCACACTCTTCATAGGTAATTGGGAAAGAGTTACAACCACATCTTTCATAAGCCCAAGACATTTGACTTTCTTGGAATCAAAAGAATATAGATCATGATATGGTCTAGTAATGTCCAACCCTAATTCTTCCATCACCACCTTAGGCATGACATTATGCGAAGCACCAGAATCCATTAAGCAATTATGCAGTATCTTGTCATGGATATTTAGTGAAATGTAAAATGGTGGAGAGGCATCAATTTTGTCTTCAATGTGAGGTCCAATAGTAATGGAAGGGTTTTCATCTTCAAGGTTGACTTTATCTGAGAAGGTGACATGAGCTGGAGCTTCTAGAGCCTTAAGGACAATTTTTCTGAATGGTTCTATTTTCAGAAGTTCTAATAATGGTACTGGAATCTTGATTTTGTTGATTTCATGTTCTAAATTGAAAGTAGAAACATTTTTATTTGATTCCCTTATGTCAATAGTGTTATCTTTGACAGGTTTCTTCGATGAATGATCAGCTTAAACATTGGGAACACCTTTGATTGCCCCTGTCTTAAATGGAGTACTGGATTTCTTTGTAGAGATAGGTATATCTACTTTAGGTGTTTGGGAACCAGATCTGAGATTGTACCTTTTCCTTGTAGGTTCATGCTGGACAATCTCCTCTCCATCCCCTTCCTCAAACTGATTTGCAATCAAAGTATCTTCATATTCTTGATGTGTCACATGTAGAGGAGATGATTTGGAATCATTTAAATGAACTGCAGGGTCTTCTTCTGTACCATCATTATCTTCCTTCTCATCTACTGCATTATTCTGAAAAGGAGGTAACACCTTTTGGTCATCTTGATTTTTTCTTTCTCTTGGTAAAATTTGAGGTACATTGTTTGGTCTCCTAAATTGATTTGGATTTCTGTAACCGCCCTCCTGTGCAGGTCTATTGGGTTGTTTTTGTTCCATCTTCAACCTTGCCATCTCAGATGTCAAAGTTTTCAACATCTTAGTCATTTCATCCATTTTCATATCGGATGTTGAATTAGAAGATGAAGGCAATTCTTCCTTTTGCTTTTTCCTATCTCTGTCACTTCTGGACTTCAATTTGTCTGCTGCTAATATGTTTGATTCTACCTCAATAACTTCATCTTGCATTAGGCCGAGGGTAGTGGCTCTTATTTCCCTAAGCAATAAGGAAAATTCAGCATCGAATGCATTGGCCAAAGTGATTTTAGCTGATGTCTCTGAAGGTTTTATCTCCTCTAGAATTTTACCGTACATCAAGTTGAACCTTTTGGTAAAATCAAGAATTGATTCTCCTTATTTCCTCCTTAAAGCACCAAATTCAGTAAGGTAATACTGAAAGTCTTTTTTATCTGCCCATCGATTGAGAAAGGCCTCATCTAAAGCTACAATATCAACTATTGAATTAGCAGGCAAACTCATGAACCACTTTTTTTCTTCCCGATTTAAACTCTGTATGAATAATCTCATCCATACATCAGCATGCTCTACATTAAAATTGTCTGCAAAACTATAAAACAAACTCAAATGCTCTTCAACAGTAACTGATCCATCTCCATTAAATCTGGGCAACTATCCATATAATCATTTGGTGGAAAAGCATACATGACTTGAGGAAGTATCAGGGGAGCATACCTAGTTGCAACTATTTGGTCCATTCTATCTGCGGCCATATTAGCTGTGTTTAGAGATTGGGGAGTAAGCAAGATTGGTGATGCTACAGGTGAAACAATCCCTTGTATATTACAACTTATATGTATTGTCCCTAAACCTTGTCTTTCAACAGATGGAGATTTCTCTTCTGAACTATGATCAGCTAATGGACTAAGAAACATAGGATTATCAAAATAACAGTAATGTGATCTGAAATATTCAAATGAGAAAGATTCACAAGATGATGAACAAGTATCTATTTCACTCTTAACACTTGTGCTGGGAACTCTCAAATTTCCAGTTTCAGACAACAAGAATGGATATTCCTGTTTAATAAGTTCAATAAGCAACTTCCTTTGTTCTGAATTTAATTCTGAAACATTTGTTGGGAATGAAACTATATCAGACTCAACAATAGGCTTAATTTCACTTTCGGGTTTCAAATCTTCATTTGCTTGGGTTTTAATGATTTCAGAAGATTCTGCCTAAGAATTTTCTGAAGATAATTTCCCTTTTGAATGTGAAGACTGACCAGGAAGAACTTTAGGCTTTCTTAGTATTTTTTAGGATCTGGCACTGCTGCTACAGGCTCGGGATCTGGATTTTTCCTTGTTACTGGTCTCTTATTTGATGGTGGAGGATTTTTTGGAATTTTAGGTCCTTTCCCTTCTTTCTTAGAAGCCAGAATTACCACAGAGGATTCGCCGGGTGAATAATCATAGTCTTTAGAAAATGTCCAAAATCTTGTTCACTATCAAACGATGCCAAAAATGTTAGTCCCTAAAGTTGCTCTTGACTGTGAGAGGGCAAGCTAGGGCATCATTCGTTTATTGCAAAGTATTTTTAAGGTTTTATGATTTGGTTTATTGTAAAGTGGTTGAAAACTAGGTCGAGATTACAACATGACATGAAAATCAATAATAAAACATATGTATATCCCACTGACTGAATAATAGGTAGATACATAGATGGATTAAACAAATTTAAGAGAAAGGAAAGTGAAGTCTTCAATATGTCAACTTCACAAGAGTTTTTTGTCTCAATATATTATAAAGAAACAAAGGAATCAACTTGACCTTATTACTTGAAAATTTATCTCTACAGCAAAATCTTCACTGTATAAATTAACATTCAAGAACCAAAACACATTGCAATCTGAATAATAAATTCAAGCATGAAGAATGAAATAACAGAGTAGAAAAAAGAAGGTTTAACCATCCATATGCCTTTGCTATTGAGTGTCAATTGAACATAAATGTCTTTTACAATAAGCTCCACAAAAAGTTTCACTGGATATCCAATTTTTCGACCACCACATGGTCTGTCTTTTGTCTATTTAAACTATCTATAAAATTTTCAGATCATTATCTAGAACAACCTTAAATGACTAGAATAAAAAAGTATCCAACTCCTAAAGTAATTCACTCAAAATGAGCTTCTACCCCCCAAAATAGTCCACAACTCAACAACTTGATATAACAAACATTTCCAGCATTACATTTGACTCTACAAAATAGGGATTTTGTTTGACTATGTAAAACAGATCGAAGTCTTAGCATCTCCTTGATCAAAACAAATAATCTTTGCCATATCTCCTGGAGAACCTTTAAACAAAATTGCAACAAATCTTCATGTTACCTTTAGGATAAAATTGCAGCAGTGACTTTGGCGTTTTTCTACTTGAGCTTCGTGGTTAACACAACATTGTGCCAGTAAAGTCTGAAATTAATTTCCCTGAGTTCCTTAAGCAATGCCCTTTGCTCCTTTTTCTTCTTTTTAAGACTTTGAATCCTTTCTTGCTGGTGAGCATTCCACCGTTCTATCTGCATCTTTTCCTTCTTTAATTGTTTTATGGTTTTCTGAAATTCCTTAATCTTTTCCTTATCAGTTCTTATCTCAACCCTGAATCCTGAACAATCTTCAGAAGGTGCAGTTTCATTCAGATTTAAGGTAACACTAGGTTCCTTGGCTTTAACCTGGTATTTTGAGATTAATTCTGAGCTATGTTCTTCTTTAGAACTTGATGAATCTAAAGCTCCAGGTACATCTGGTAAGTAATCTGAGTCTTCCAAGTAATCCTGTTTTTCTTCAGGGAATTCACTGATGCCTTTAGCCATCTCTTTAGCCTTTTATAATCCAGTTGAATCTCTCATTACAGGGCCTGTAGGTGGTGTAAGTATTCCCTTTCCTTTGCTGATAGATTTCTTGGGAAATGGGGTTTTTTTGCTCTTTTCCTGGTGCTTGTTTCAACATCCTCAGAATCATCTTCTATGATTATGGTGTTTTCTTCTTTGATTGCCGGATTGAACATTGCCTTTGACTTCAGCCTATACTTATTAGTGACCCTGGTTGAATTTCTCCGAGGTTTATGTGATACACACACACCTTTATCCTTTTTTCCTTTGATTGCAACGCTCCTTTTGCTGGTCGATGGCATTTCAGACTTGACTGTAGTTTGAGCAACGAGATCATTATCTGACTCTGTCTCTCCTTTAACATCTTCCTCAGGAATCATTTCAATTTCGAGCTCCCATCTAGGTCTCTTACTTCTGCTCTTCTTAGTTACCTTGATATCAGAAGATTCATCTTTCATAGGGTTTTCATCAGAAATATCTCGACTTTGTTTAACAATTTTCCTTCCTCTGCCCTTTTTCTGCTTATTGGATTGAGTAATAGGTTTTAAGGATTGCGTGAGCCATTTCCAGGGCTTCTGTAATTCGTTCAGGGCAAGCATGACTAGGGTTTTAATCAGGACTTGATGGAACAAACTGCCTTTAGCATTCGTGGAAATTGACTGCACTTTCTTGGACATTTTTGTCAAACTTTTAAGCAGAAAATAAGGAAGATTTAGAGGGTAATCACCGTTTAGATGCATCCGTATTTTGATATTGTAGATGTAGACCAATGAAAACCTCCCTTTGCAGGTGATGTATCTATGAATCACCACCAGAGCAGTGTGCCATTCGGGTCGAACCCAGCTGCGAGGTATTCCCCTTCTCCAATCTGGATTCTACTTATCTGGAAGGAGGAATTGATTTACAAATTCAGTAACCACGTGCTCCTTCTTCCACCATCTTTCCCCTCCAACCATGAGCCTGCAAGCCTTTTCTATGGTCTGCTCTGTCACCAACATCAACATCTTACCGATTTCAACCTCGTGACCATCGAAGTTCAGAGAAAATTCCATGGAAACCTGCTTGTCATAACCTTGAAATGTGGTGAGGAACTCAAACCACCCGGCGTCTCTGAATCTTTGGGCCATCTGAGGATAGGCTTCAAGCAGTTCGACACCTTCTGGTTCTATTCTGGTGACTTGTCCACTCCTCTTTGGCGCCATTAAACTCAATTCTGCAACTGTCGTCTTCGGGTTCGAAATTCACTACCTGCAATTGTTAGTATATTTTGTTGCTTTGAATGGATACCTGCATTTCTCTCTGCAGGTCTGAATTAAGCCAACTCGAACATGTAACATATAATGATCATCAAACAACAGGTGATTTTGAAATGAACCCTGCGCGCGTGCATAACAATTATATTCTGAAACTGTTGAATTTGGAAATGATTGCCAAGCTTTCGTGGGAGCACATGAACTCTCAATTCATGAATCGTGTCATCATAGCTTAATCGGGATGGCAGGCGCAAGTTATGGCATGATTATTTGGCACTACGGGAATAGGCTTATTCCCGTAGCGCGTTTGACAACTTGAAATTTTAAAATTCCAATGGCATAAAAGGAGACACTTCAAATTTAAACAATGTTTTTCAAAATCAAACTTAAATAAATCATCAAAGATTATAATGCAAACCATGAAATACCAAAATCTAAAAATAGAAAACAACTGAAAACAGAAAATGAGGAGTGGGTAAGGAGAGTTTAGGATAAGGGTTTCTCACTAAACCAAGACAAAATTAGAGACTAACACCCAACATGCCTTAATCTAGAGGTTCATGTTGTTCAAGGGTCTCCCCTTCTCCTTCCTAGTTCGCCCTGCTCTCCTTTCGGCCCAAGGCTGAGTGAGTAGAATAATTTTGATCCAGCGAGTCCCATGGTGCCACATCATGCTTTTTGGATGCTTCCTAGTCCAGATCTGAGGGGATAACAACTTTCTCTTTCAAAGGATCATGTGGATCTACATCTTGCTTTTTGGAAGAGGTGTCCTTGTTTTCTTTTGATTTTGATCTAGGCTCATCCATGGGCATATCTAGGGAACATTTCTCATCCTTGTTGATTATTTGGTGTTCTTCTTTGGCACCATCCCACCAAGTTTATTTTTGCTAGAGTTTATTGGCTTGCCTTGTCCTTTTTGTACAATGAGTTTCCTTATGTTATGTTTCAAAACAAACTTTGCAATGAAAAGATACATTTTCATAATCTAACTTTTGAGACTAGGAGGATCTTTCCCCTGTTAGGATTATTTCAAATGGAAATCCTTTGCTGAAATCCATTTCCACACATATTCAAGCATAAGTGGTAATACTGCAATTTTTTGTTTCCTCACTTATGTAGTGGAATAGGGAATTTCCAATGGCTCGAAGATACGGTAAACCCCAAAAGTGTAGATGAAAATTTGGAAGTCTAACCCAAACTGGAGTCAAGTACAAGGTATTTGTCACTAGATCAAAGGAAGGAATCCAAGTTTCATTCATAAAACAGATTTTTCCCAGAAATAGGGACTTGTTTTTAAAACCAAATCTCGCATTATCAAACATCATAATAAAAAGTTATTTTGCACAAGGGCATATAAAACCTTCTCCCTTAATCTCGGGTTGCCAGAAATCTTAAATCCATTTGTGTAAATGAATTAGATACGACCAAAAACTGATGAACTAACATAATGAAATAGTTGAACTATAGATTGTTTCTTTAAATACAACATCTTTCACCAAAAAAATAGTTAATGATAATTAAAACTTCGTGTACCAATCAAATTGTTAAAATAATATTACACAATGTCTCTAAAAGAGGGCTTACCAATATTACCAAAGGGAGGCGGGGAGCAGGCGCCCAAAGAATTCCCAGGATCTACATTCAAAAAGGAGAAAGATCAATCGATGGTCGCCATTAAACCCAGAATGTCGAGAGGGTCGACGTTGGATGAGGCTACAAAATCCATCACATAAGAAAGAGAGTGGTCGGCCATGCCAAGCTTAGACGCCGAGAGGTCGAGGTCGTCGCTGCCACAGAGCACGAGCCGAGTCAGGGCCTGAGAGAGTGCACGATTAGGGTTAAACCCTAACTGGCGCCACCTTGGAGAGTCGAATGTGGAACGTAAATCACAAGGAAAAAGGTATATCTAAGTTTTTTTCACTGTGCCCTTTTTCTTTCGACATTCTATCTTCTATGCTTTATCTTTTGTTTGGGGTCTTATCCTCGGACTGATTTGCACTTTGAAATCTATGTCATTTGTGATATTGTTTTCACTTTGAAATCTATGTCATTTGTGATATTGTTTTCTTCGTTATTCCATTTTTGTGGGTTATTCATTCTCTGTATGTCTTCTAAATCATTGTCACATTGACCTTTTTAGTCTTTCAATTCATCTGACATGATTATGTTGAATATTGTACTTATGTATAGCTTGTAACATAGAAAGAAGCATTGAAATCAATACACCATAGGAAGGTATTTAGGATTTATATGGTTAAACTAATGCAATGTAAGAATGAAAATACACAAAACATTGCTAAAATCAATACATTAAAGGAAGGGATTTAAGAACTTGATGCTTAAATTAATGCATCTTAAGAAGGAGAATATACAAAGTATTATTGAAATCAATGCATCGTAGGAAGGAGTTTAAGATGTTTAAACTAATGTATTCTGAAAATAAGAATATACAAAACATATAAAATCAAAACATTATGAAATTAATGCATCTTAGGAAGGAGTTTAAGAACTTGATGATTAAATTAATGCATTGTCAAAAAGAGAAGATACAAAACATTTGTTAAAAACCATGTAACAATGAAGAGAACACTAAATTCAATGCAATGTAAGAAGGAAAATAGTGCAATAGTTTTCTTGATTGAGATTTCTTTGTAATAGCATTCACTCTTAGATATATAAGATGGTTTTCATTTTCAATTGTATGGAGCTTCTGTCTTGCTTCCCATTTCTAAAGATTCTATGAGTTATATGAGTTGGATATGGTTTATATTTAAAATCTTTTTTTTAATGATATGAAAGAAATTTATATACTTCTAAGGTAATTTCAACTTTCATGATGGTTTGATTTGAGGGATCATGATGGCTATATTTCTATATACTTCTATTAACATGTGTTGGGAAGTCGATCACTGTTATTTTGGATAATTAAGTTTATATATCATAACACATTTCAATCCATTCAATGTGAAATTAGAATACATAAAAAGGGGACTTAGAAAGTTTATAATATCAATCTCAAAAGTTAGCAAATCTTAGTTATCTAGTGCATTGATGATTTGTTTGTGCAATTAAAGGTATATTTGAATTTAATCTATTTCTCATATGGGTAGTTGTTAGTAGGTTCTTTTTGAACGAGAAATATATATATATATATATATATATATATATATATATATATATATATATATATATATATATATATATATATATATATAT